>CM053793.1:330290941-330408441 GCA_028749045.1 Cupressus sempervirens | reverse complement strand
TATCTTCTAGAATCATAAAAAAATCTTTAGGTTTGCCCAAAAATGGTTTACATAAGAGTTTGTGCCATTACAAATAACTATGTCCAAGACTATTTACTCGACATTCAAAAGCTCTAATGCTCAACATTTACTACTTCTTCAATGTTGTAACTCAATTCTTAAATGAATTTTCATCCATTGTTTTACTCAACATATGAATCACTAGGCATATATGTCTTGCTCAACACTTGAGTGACTCGACACATACCATCTACTCGACACATACTTGTGATCAACAGTAACTTCATATATTGCTTAGCATACACTACTTACTTGGCACATACAAAGTTCTATGAAGTAATAACTTAAGTGTTTTGTCACTGCCTTTTCAAAATCAAAATGAGATAAAAAAGTCTCCCCCTTTGACATGAGTAGAAAAAAATATTTGTCATGCATATACAACCTAAGTTATGTGCATAACTCAAATAATCTGCATATCATACAAAATTTCAAAATTTTGCACAACTGATGACTTAACTATCATACCTCTCCAAAATTTATATCTCCCCTTGAGTTGAGTGTTCCTATCTACATCTGAATTATGCATAACTTCTTGTGAGTAAATGTGTTGTACTATTGTTGTCCCCTATTTCTTTCTCAAAACTATGTTCCCCTTATCATCTTTACTCCCCCTTTTTTGACAGTAATGTCACTTGGGTTGAACATTGAGAGTGCATTTGTCCAAAAATGTTTTTTGGACCTCCATGATGATCTTTAATGTTGCATCCTAGTTGTTACTTTCTACCTCTAGATATTCATACTGGATGTCTAGCTTGACAACAAGGTTAACTAGGCCTTCATGAGTGGAAAGATGAGAATCTTTCTTGATCAATGTTTCTACAAAGGCTAGCTCCTTATGTAACATTTCCATGTGTGGGGTCAACATGGATTTGAGGTTGATAATGGTAGCCCTGATGTTTGCATCTTGTGAATGTAATGTTTCTAGTTGACCTTGAGTAGATAATAATTTTTGAAAGTGAGTCTACCTTTGACTAGGATATAGTTTCAATGTTGTACCTATGGATTGTGGATTTCCTTGCAGATGGTCAATAGCCCTCTGTACTTGTGTGAATAAATTCACATCAAAAAGATTTTTGTATAGAGAAAATATATTCTCCAATACCTTTTTAACATCCTCTATCTTGGTTGCTAGCTCAACCTGTTGTAGTGCAATGGCACTAGATATCTTTTCAAGTAATTTTGTCTGAAACTTCTTTTTTGACCATTCCAATAGTTTGGAATTTTCTTCTAGTCATCATCATTTATCTTCTCAACAATATTTACAAGTTTCTTAATAATTGATTTATCTTCATTTGTAGCTAGGACACTAGAGGCATCAAGAAATATACATTTGATGTCATCACGCACTTGCTTCTACTTGTGCTCCCTCCTCAAAAGCTCTTGGTGTTTCTTCCTATGAAGAGCTTCATGTAAAATACTCATATTCTTAATGGTGATTGTTGATAGATCAAACTTTGGAAGTTCAATTACCTCTTCAAAACTTACATCTCCATATGATATGACTATTGAGCTTCTATCAATGTCTCTGCACTTGGCCGAGATATCTACAATGCTATTTCTTGAGTGCTTGGCCTCTGAAGAACTTGACTATTGTTAGGAGATATAGAAACTAACAAGGCAACTACTTAATGGTAGGAGATAGAAATTTGTTTCTCTAGAGTAGCAGTCACCTTCAATTCTTTAGGCTTGTCAATCTGACTATCCTCTTTCTTCTCTTCACCTTTTGTCTATGGCATAGGTGCAAGACTTTCTTCCTAACCTAATCTAATTTTTGTTCCCTCCTTCTCAATTATAATTAAAGCTTTCTTGTGAGAAATAAATGGCACAAGAGGTAATGCAACTAGTGTTGAAATAACAATTTGTTTAGTGTTTTCACTCTCTGTTTCTATAGTTTTTACCACTAGGGGCATACTAGATGTGTCAATTTGCTTCTCCCCATCTGCTTCCATATCTTCCTTTGTAATTTCATTAGTTCTCACCAATACAATATTTGAGCATAAGTTAGTTTCCATGGTGGAACTCTTCAATATCTTCAAATCATCATCTGCCAAGGGAATGATGTTCTAAGTAGAATTGTTAGAAACATCCTTGATTTTCACTAAGTCCTACTAACTTACTTGGTCTTCATGTTGAGGAATGGTACTCACCACTTTTACCTTAGGTAAACTTTGATAATCTTTCTACTCCTCCTCATCTATGGCCTCTTCTCCTACTATTTTCTTAGTGCCTTCCACATGACCATCCTTGATTGACTCATCTTTTGTAGTCTTTGTTGCTTGCTTAGGTTCTTTCAATGCTTGCTTACCTTTCTCTATTATTATAGTAGTGGATGGCCCATGGATTATTTTTTACATTTATGTACTCTTGATCACCACATCATCAATCTTCTTGTTCACTATATAGAAAGATCTATATTCAGGGGATATTTTTGTTTTGTGCTTTTCCATAGCCATAGTGATTTGTCTTTTATCCAATTCTAGCATTACTTGGGCTAAATTTGATTCCCTAATTTTATTTTTGTATTTATACTGTATTTCCATTTCTACTCAAATTGGTCATCAATACTCTTAGGTAATGAGTTGGAAATATCCATAGTAGTTTATTAGAATGAAACCATCATCACATATATGACTTCTTCTATAGTATTTTGTTCAACTTTTCATATCTTATCAAAATCTGTGTGGAAAACTAGAAAACTCTACATTTGATTTTATATTGTCACATAAATTATCTAAATTAGAAGAGGGACTATGGCTTACCACCTTGAAATGAATCATGTCATCAGATTTAGTTTTCTCCTCATTGCTCAGCTAGAACTACATATTTTCTCCTTTCATATGTCTTCTTCACTGATTAGCTCGACTCTGTTGAAGTAATAGTCCTATTACCTTTAGGTTTTTCAGTAACCTTGACTTTCTTAGTGGCTACCTTTGTGCTAGCCTTGGTAATAGGAGCTGCTAGCTTCTATTGTGATAGTTTCACAACCTTCTTCTTGGGTTTCTCCACTTTAGTCTCCTTAGCCTTTCTTTTCTTTAATGTAGGCTTGGGTGCTTCCTCGAGTTGTTCTCTCTCAACACATTCATTATGAGCTCTCTTATCTTCTCCTTGTTCTTGAGTAATTTCTAAGGTGGCTTGGACTTTTTCTTGCTCTTCCTCATCTTCATCTTCTTCTTCATCTCCCCCTTTGGACAATCTCTCCTTTAGCTTCTTCAAAATTTTATTCTTCTTTGTTACCACAAAAGCTATCTTCAAATCAATTATAATTCTAGACTTGGCTTCCTCATAATTCCCAAATGAAGTGGTAATTTTATCTATTTCCTCTACCAATAGAGCTATTAAAGCTACATATGCCTCATCAATATTTATCTCATATGGAAAGGGCTTAAGCCATCTAACCCTGGGTAGGACTACCTACACATATGTATAATCAACGTCAACTAGAAATAAAAAATCATCATAATGTTTCTTAACTAGTGACACTAAAATCCTTAGTGTCTACTTCATAGACTTCTTAAAGTCTTCAAAATAAGTCATCATCACTAATTCAAAGTTATCTCCAAGTTTCTCTATGAATTTTCCAATCTAAACTGCAATAGACCTTTTGGTCTTCCAAGTAACTTTACCAAATGAGGGAAATGTGTTATGCACATAAAATAATATACAAACTAATAAAGAGACAAATTAGCAAGATGCACTCTTGGTTTTCCTTATGGCATGAAAGTTTTCAAATAGCTACTGATAGGGTAAACTTTAAGAAACCCCCTCCAAAAAAAGATATAAATTATTGGCGAATCTTTCATTATTTTGAAAAATCAAATTATTTCTATGAACAAATCTCTCAATTTTTTTAATTTTAAATATTATTTACATTGAAAATTATTTTGGAATCATAATTTTTGAGTAGAAAATATTGGTGAATCTCAATAATAATAGGAAGTTCGCTCATCACCATGGAATATTACAAAATCAAGATTGAACATGTTTCATCTCATGGAAATTATGAGGATAATTACATTATATTTAAAATCAATAGTGAAAACTAAATATTAAGTAACTGATAATTGTGATAATTATTGGTGAACTAATTTTTATTTCCTTGATAATATATAATATTTAGGTGAATCAAATCTAATCATGTATCGACTATTGTGGTGAATCTTTGAGTTGAAATGTTTTAATAAAATAAATTATTGAGCAATTTTAAATATTTTAGAACTAAATTTAATAAAAATGTGGTGATTTAGGTTGCATTAAATCTTAATTTATTAGCCTAATTACTAGCAAAAAAAATTCTAAAATTCACAAATTACAAATATTCACCACTAAAAAATATGCTAGTTGCTGAAGTTACAACTTTTGCAGGTCATAGGTGTGGTCTCTCTTTACTATTTTGTATCCCAAATCTATAGCCACGCAAGAAACACTATTCAATCTACTAGATTGAAAGAATTTGTGAGCTATCACTCTCACAACAAATGCAATTAGGGGATCTAAGATAGAATCTATAGATGTTCCCTATTATTCCATACTACACCTATGTTCTTCTCAATTATCTCTTTTGAATTACTTTGCATGCTCTTGGGTTGGTCTAGGGTAGGATACCTTGACACTTGGCTAATGATCCTTTTAGTGACCTTAATGGGTCCATCTTCTAGCCAAATGAAGTTGTCATGTATTTTACTAAGCACAATCTTGAACCATTTAGTATTGAATACATTAGGGAAATCTAGGGCACATGTCAACCCTTTCCTTTCTACACTTTTATTCTCTTCCCTTAAAACTCCATAATTGCAAAGTTGACTGAGAAATTCCATTATCTCCATGTCACATATATACTTCCAACTTTGCATGTATAACAACACCTAACATTCTAAATCATTAAGACTTTTAGTGGTATAATCAATAACACAATAAATAGGTCTCCCTTATATGTAATTTTAGGCATTTCCTAGAAAGGTGGTTGTCTAATCTCATTACTAATTAATTTCACATTCAACACTTCATTTCCCTCTTTCCCAACACTTGCAGAAGAGCTTGCCTCCATATTTGATACCTAGGGTTTACGAAAACTCAAATAGAAAAACTTGACACTAATAAAACACCTTTCCAATTTGATGAATATGTCGAGTTGCAGTTGAATTCGATTCGCAAACAAAATAATCTCCTGTTGCAATTTGCATTTTTTTCTTTTCATGCTCTCTTTGACCTTGAATGAATGCAAATGAGTCAAGAAATGACTATATAACCCTTAAAATTTTGTAATAAATTCTTAATTCTTACACAACTATAAGCTTGATCAATATAGGGTTTCCAACTCACTTCGCTTACACATGACTTCCACTTTGCACAATTTGCATAGCATGCTCAACCAATACTACCATACCTTTACAACTCAACAATAATCGTGAAATTTATCATCCTTAGCAACAACATGAAAATTGACAAAACTAAAGATTTCTTCCAGGTTCTAACTATTCCATTGCATCTTCATTCATGCATATATAATCTTTTCAGAACTTGAATTCTTAGAATTGATGAAAAATATATTATTGAGATATTAGTCCCACATACCTTCTAATTTCCTAGTTAGAGGTGATGTGATTGCCTGATCCATTAGATGAAGTGACCTCATCTACACTTGATGTACTGAAATCTTCCTTTTTCTTCCATGTCTTGTTCATCTACACTTTGACTTTCTCAACGTTAACCTTCTCTTTGACTTTGTTGAATTCACTACTTAGTGCCTTTGACCTTGTTGGATAGTTTTTGTTGATATGACTAGTCTTCAAATAGCTAAAGCATGTTGTTTGACTAAACCATCAACTGTAATCACTTTTGAAATGGTTTCTAATGATTTTCATAGGAACATTTCCATATTCTTGACAATAGTGACAATTATACCTTGTGTTGTAATCCCAATTGTAGGATTTTCTATTATGTTGTACATTTGTCTTCTTGTTTGATGTCCACTTGGTATTAGACTTGCATTCATATACTTTATGTTCATACTTCTGACAATTATGGAAATATCCCTCAAACCTTTATGTGCTTAAGGTCTTGATCTTGCATTCATGTGCCTAATGTCCTTGCTTGTTGCACTTATGATAGTAACTCATGAATTTCTACTTAGGGTTCTTATTCACATTGTTGCTCCTACAAACATTTGTTGTATGAACTATTTTTCCACAATAATGACAAGTGGGTTTTTAGTTATTGCCTTTGTAGCTTTTTTGTTCACCACTTTTAGATGATTCTCCTTCCTTAGTGCTAGTATATACCAATCCATTAGTTTCGTTGTTAGATCTAGGAGATCTCATCAGTTTATCAAAGTATTTGATGGCTTCATTGGGTTTATTTTGAAACTTCAACAAATTCCTTTTCTCTTCTTAGTTCATTCCTCAATTTCTCATTTTGTAACTTTAGAGTTGTGATCTCAAAGTCTTTCCCATTCAATTCATGATTGGAAATCATCACTTGATTCATTTTTTCCAATTGCATGTTATCAATGCTTTGTAATTCTGATGTCTTATCTTCTAGTCTATTCGTTAGTGTTCTTTTTTAATCTTCAAAAATGACTTTGTCTTCCTTAGATTTCTTTTTCTGCTTGACCACCTCACATAGAAATACCAATTGGGCTTCTTGTTCTAACTTAATATTTTTGACCTCTTCATTTAGGGCACCATTCTTTTTTATCAGATTTGCAACTCCTACATCAAAACCACTTGAGTTTCTATCTACAAACAATTCAATAGTATCTTCCTCTCGGTAATGTGTGTCATTTTCTTCAATAACTATCTCTTTCCTTCTCTTTATTGAGTGCTTCAACTCATCTCTTTCTTGATTGAGTTGGTGTAGGGAAAGTTGGATTTCAATTTTCTTGTTCTCAATAACATTTCCCAACTTGTAGACTTCCATAAACAATGGGAAAGTAAACTTTTAGGGTGGGGGGTTAGGGGTGGGGGTGAGTTAGTACTTCAAAAATTTAACCATAAAACATTCACCTCCATCTCATAATTTAACATGTAAATTGAAATAACTAGCTACATATGTTCATCTATAAAATGAAACAAATAACATATGACACAATAATTTTGTTACCCAAAAACCCTCCAATGAGAAGGTAAAAGTGGGATGGGGATGACACCCACAAATCTTCACTACTGTAGTTGTAAAGTGTATCCAATGAAGGTTACAATTGTTTGATCATAAATAATGATCTACCTTGTAAAAGGTTTGCTTTGTTAAAGGCTTAGAAAGACTATTAAATATTACCCTATTAAAGGATTTCAACACCTTGCTAAAAGTGTGCCTTGTTAGAGGACTTCAACTTACAATAAAGTAAGCACCCTATTAAAGGATATACAAAAGCCTTCTAAAACTACTTAGTTAAGATATTTTCACTGATTCAACTATTAGAATGTTTCATCTTTGATCCTTTGGTTAGCACCTTTCTGCTAGATATCAAATTTTTTGTTTCTCGATGTATACTTGATCCTGTTGATCAAATGTATCTCTTATGTCCTCTCTTTACTTTACTCTATTCTCTCTAACTAATTTTGCTATTCATAACATGATCACAACCTCCTTAGTCACCATGAATTCTCTCTCTATACTTAGCATTTTTCATTCTTTTTTTATCTGCACATACAAACTCTTTAGGGTTTCCTTCCTTAAGAAGACTTAGGTGAACTAGGTTTAGGTAGGAATCAAAAATTGTGATTCATGTATTTTTTCACATAGAACATCACTTAATCTTATTGGTTGCATGTATTGCATAGGGATTCTCAATATACCTTCATACATATCTTCTAGAATCATAAAAAAATCCTTAAGTCGGCCCAAAAATGGTTTACATAGGATATTTTTTCATTACAATCTATTATGTCCAAGACTATTTACTCAAAATTTGAAAGCTCTGATGCTCAACATTCACTACTAGTTCAAGGCTATCACTTGGTTCCTAAATGACTCGGCATTCACTATTTTACTTGGCACATGAATCACTCGACATATATGTCTTTTTTGACACTTGAGTGACTTGATAGGTACCATCTTCTCGGCACATACTAGTGCTCAACACTAACTACATATATTTCTTGACATACACTACTCACTTGACACATAAAAAGTTCTTTTAAGTAATTAATTAAGTGTTTTGTCATTGCCTTGTCAAAACTAAAATGAGATCAACACAAGTGGAGCTGAAAAAAAATAGTAGGTATGCATTTTTGTTAGAGGTTTGCATAGACCTATTAAATAAATGTAAATGTGGTGGAGTTTTTTAGCTCTGCCTATTGTCTATGCATATAGAATGAAGTTACATGTGCATTCTTGATTTAGAGGAGCATTCGTAAGTTTATCAAGTCAATGATATGATTTTAACAAAGAATTTATTAATAGGATAAATGAATTTTATTAATGACTAAATGAATTTTAAATGTTAATGAAAAATTTAGATGTTAGGGGGGTAGGTAGGGTGGGGCCAAATGAGCTTCCACCTTCATGTGGTTGGCCTTGATTAGTAGAGAATATTAAAATCTTTTTGAAACCAAGTGAAGATCAACATTAACCTATGATTTTATGACAACTATTTGAGTGAATCTATTATTATTCCTTAGACTCATATTGCTCCTTGAATTATCAAATCAAACATAAGAATATTTAGAGCTCATTATAACTGGAGAAGCTAGGTACCCTAACCATGATTATTAAAGCCATAAAAAGAAGGCATTGACTTCACCTATTTAGGAGGAATATCTCAAGACCAAAGGTAGAACCATGACATGACTAATAAATCCATACAAGAAGGCATTGTTGTCACCTCAATAACCTTATTTGGAGACTAAAGGAAGTATGGTTGTTGTCCATTTGCAATGTTCCTCCCCATGTCCCTCAAATGATTGTGCATTCTTATTTGACCATCTTCATCCTCCTTAACAAGACATCTGTTAAGAAGAGTTCTCTAACCAAGTGTTCCATCAAACTCAGCATTCCATGCTACAATGGTTGTACTTCTTCTTTCTCCAATGAAGAAACATGTTGCATCGAAGAACATCTCCTTCCTTTTCTTCACTAGAGAACCATAGGTGACTTTGAGCCTCCTTGTGATGTCCTCATGGGGAATCTGGAAATACTTATTCAATGTTTTTTGCCATTTTTAAAAAAATAATTTGGCAAGCCATCGTAATTATGATGGCTTGTTTTGATGGATAGTCATCGCTCCTACAACATTGCTATCACATACCCATCACACTTGTGATAGACTATTTCGATGGATAGTCATCACTCCCACAGCACTGCTATCGCATACCCATCGCACTTGCGATAGCCTGCTCTAATGAATACCCATTAGTCCTATAGCACAACCATTGCAATTTTGATGATGTGAAGATGAATTCTTGCCCTTTCCTTCTTCTAAGTTACAAAAAAGTTATCCATCACAATTATGATGGACACCCTTTCTGTTGAAATTTGCAACATCAAGTCTAATGCCCATCTAACATGAGCCAATTTGTGGTACTATCGCTAGGATGACAGGTGGCCATCATAATTCAGGACAAAAGTTAGTAGTGGACCAAAGGAGCCTTGGGAAGAAAAAATATGGTCATTTTGAAATTATCAGAAGGTGGAAACTACACAACACTTTTTTTTGGAATGTGGGGCATATAAGGAAAACAAGGTAAAATTTGTAGATATCTTATCCGAAAACTCATGGTACAACTTATTTGACAAGGAGAACATTGAGAAGTGTGGGGGACTCATAATAGTGTCCCATAGGCTATGCTCAGCCTCATGGATTGTAAAATGTTATCTATATATCTATCTATCCCATTACATACACACATATCAGAAGTAACTCAATCTTTGACAAACAAAAATAGTGATGGATACATCTTCTGCCACCTTTTTCAGAGCATCCACTTCTTCTTGACTATGTTTTCAACATACTCTTCTCTAAATAATATTATCCTCTTTGACAAACATTACCCATTTTTCTCCTTGTTTTTCTCAAATAGCTAACAATAAAATTCTCCAAATCTTTTCAAATAATCTCCTTTGGCTACTTTTCACTCATAATCACTACCACATTGATTTCAACAACCTATATTTGTAACCATGATAGTTACCTTAGAATTAGACTTGATGACATGACATCCCTAATAGGTTACCTTCTCATGAAACTGATGTAGGAGTATCCTAGGTGTAAGAACAATCTTGCATCACCCAAAAATATTTCCTTTTTGTTTCTTGAATTAGGGTTGTCTTAGTGTAGAGGTGTTTTTTTTGAAGGCTTTCCACCTAGTAAGTTAGTCATACAAGCTCATACTATCCTAATTCAAAGGTGGATGTTCATCTTGGATATATTAGCCTACCAATTGAGTCTTAATTTCATATCGAGAGTATTCATGGATTTATTGTAGATTTTTGGTGTGCAATTTTGGTATGAAAACCACAAGCTCACCATTAAAGACCTTAGAGGTTCCAAATGGACTCTAAAATAGGGTCAAATAGTGTTTGGATGAGTTGGGCATTGTAGATTAGAAGCTAAGGATTCTAAAAACTGGTTATAATAGCCAATCAAAGTAAGAATTTAAAAGTTATGGTCTTTTGAAGTTTGGCTAACCAAAATTTCCACAATAAGCATCAAAGGTGTATTGGGCTGACTCTATATATAATTTTAGAGTTAGCAAGTCTTAAGGCTTAGGGTTTGATTTATACAAACTTCTTAGACAATGTAAAAATGCTTATTTAAGGAATGCTCATACATTGTCTAAGACAACTCCAAATGATAGTTTGTAGCTTTGTGTTGCAAATTATTGTAAGGAAGGCATCCATCTTGGTTTGCATATTATATTTGAAAATTTTGTAATTCTGCATTTGAGGTGATAATAAGAAGCCCATATTATGTTATCGCCAATTGCAATTATTTCTTTATTTATGTTATGTGTTTTTGGTATTAAGGGGAGAACCCTTCATCAAGTGGTATTAGAGTAGAAGTTCCTAGGTGTGTAAACAGATCACTGAATGTGAGCTAGTTGCACTAGGATCATGGTTTGGGTTGTGCATGTAGATAGATCACCAATTGTGAAGCAGTTTGCACTAGGGTTTCAATAGAAGCATGAAGATTCCTCCACAAAGAGAGCATGGTGGGAGAGTTTTAGGTATTGCACTTGAGGGTTTTAGAGCCCTCTAAAGGAAAATGAAAAAATTGCAAGAACAAATGTGTGTAGGAATGAATCTTGTTATAGGAGATGATGAAAGTGCAAATGAAATAGAAGAAGAAGGAAGCATTGATCAAATGGTAGTATATGAAGTTTTGAACATAAAGGAAGAGAGGCTTTTTAAGGCTATTTCCAAGTTTGGAAAAAGATTTAAATTTGATGCTTCCACAATTTTGTAAAATCTTAGCCCACAGGAATTGATTGATTTGATCAATGAATTGGAAGAATATGTCGAATATAAAAATACTGAAGATCTGAATAGGGTCACGTTTGCAAAGGCCAAACTGAAGGGTCATGCAAAAATCTAGTAGAACGAGATTCAATTGGAGCAAAATAGAATACGGAAGGACAAAATCATTAGATGGGATCAAATGATAGCTAAAATGAATTGAAAATTTATTCCCATGGATTATGAGCTTGATATGATAAAGAAAATGCAAGGGTAGAAGTAAGTAGGAATATCTTCTTAAGAGTATACTGAAAAATTCTACCAAGTTCTCATTAGAACTAGACATGTAGAAGCTAATAAGGAGAAAGTTATCCATTAACTTAATTGGTTAAGGTCAAGATTTTAGGAGGAGCTGAGTTTAGTTAAAATGAACACTATTGAGGAGGTGTACTAGTTTACCCTAAGATTTGAGGAGAAGTTGAGAAAAAAATTTGATAACAAGAATAGTGGAAGAGGTTGTAGTGGAAGATTTGATGGATGGTGTTATGGAGGCTAGATTGATGATCAAAAGAAAAAAGATGCGGTGAGTAGTAACAGCCAAAACCAAAGGGGAAATAATTCCAATCATTTCCATAAAAAAAAAACAAAGATCATAGAGGAAGATGAAGAGGGGAAGGTTCTAGAAGAGTAGGTTTTCATAGAAAATATTTTTACTATGGAGAGGATTGGCATAGAGCATTTGAATATTCTTAGCACTAAGGGAGGACACATTGGAGAACTAAAGGCCAAGCTAGAGTTACACATGTTGATGAAGATACCAAATCATCCCATTCTAAAGATGTTGAAATGAGATAAGTCCCTATTAATAGGAGAGTCTTACTAAGTGGTGAGAATGAACCTAATCAAAGGAGGAATTTATTCACATCAGGTGCAAATGTGAAGATACATTCTATAATGTGATCATTAATGGGAGAAGTATTGACAATCTGGTGTCAAAAAAAATGGTCACTAATTTAAACCTCAAGAGGCAAAAATACTCACATCCATAGCATATTTCCTAGGTGCAGGATGACCATAAGGTCATGCTCAATGAGTAGTGCCTAATGAAGTTCAAGATTAGAAGCTACAAGGATGAGATGCTTTGTGATATCAAACATATAGACACATGTCACATGTTGCTAGGTAGGTTGTGGTAGTTTGATAGGTATGTTGTACATGATTGGAGAAAAAATACCTACACTTTGATAAAGGATGGAGTGAAACATAAGTTGAAGTCATTGAAAGAGAAATAAGAAAATGTATGTAGTGATGACATAATATGATTTATTGATGGAAAGGAGTTTCTACAAGGTATGAAGCATGATTATATGTGCTTTTCTATAATCCTAAAAGATGTTAAAGAGGAAGTATAGGAGGTACCTGTAGAAGTTACAAACTTTTTGGGAGAGTTTCTAGATATTGCATCAGAAAATGTACTTGATCCATAATCCCCAATTAGGATGGTCAGTCACTAGATAGATTTGATTCTAGGGTCCAGTTTGCTAAACAAGGCAACACATAGAATGATACCAATAGAAAGTGAAGAGTTGAACAAACAAGTACATGAGTTATTATAGAATGGGTTGACTTGAGAGAGTCTAAGTCCATGTGTAGTACTAATAGTATTAGCAACAAAGAAGAATGGAGAATGGAGGATGTGCATAGATTCACAAGCTATCAACTATATATGTGGAATGTGGGCCTTAGATCCTCACAAACACTTCAACACAGTTATTACCTAGGAGATCATCCTCGAATGAATATGACATTATTCATCTGAGTAATCCAATAGTGTGACTTGTATCCTTCTAACTAGAAGGATTTTTCCTTTTCTCTCAGATCGAGAAGTGGGCAACTAGACCTATATTACAAAGGATTTATGTAGCTATATGAAAGTGCAACTAATCTAGATGAAGTAAAATTTTAATCTAATAACAAAGAAAAGAAAATTATGCTATATGAGTGTATTTTATCTAAATGATATTAATACTACACAATTGTGAAAGCTATGAAAGTATTAAACAAGTGAGTGAATAATTCAACATTAATTCAATGCAATTCAATTCAATATGTAATGAGGAATTGGAAGCCTCCTAAATAGAATTCCTAAAATCAACCAATGATCGAGATCGATTAGAATGAATGATCGAGATCAAAGATGAGATTTAGTTAGGATGGAAGATTCCCTGTATAGGTGAATTTAACTAACTTACATCCTAAGTGTGATGAGGAATTAACTAAAATTCACCTAAGTGTGAGAACAAGTTGATTAGGTCAATTCCAATTCGAGAGATAGATCACTCAAAATTCCCATTCATGAACTGAACAGAAGATTTGAGTAGATTGTTCAATTTAATAAAATAAGATATGACCTCATAAATGCATTTTTTAATTAATTGAGTAATTAAATCCAACAATTAAAATGACATTTTTTCATTAAATTAAAAATGTTTAATTCCTTTGCACATTAGCTAAAGAAGTAATTTAATTTAATTAAAGTATGAACACTTATAATTAAATTAAACTAGATCAATAGGTTTAGTATAGCTAATTTAAGTCAATACTTAGGAATTAAATAAAGAATTGACTAATGTAGATTAGGGTTTTCTACATCTAACACTTAGGTCAAGTAGCGAGTATCAAAATCAAAATTTCAAAGTGAAATAGGACTTAGGGTTGATCAAATAGACTAGAATTGGTCAACATGGCAATGTGCCAATTTTGGGGTATTACATTTTTCCCTCTTTGAATGAATGTGTGAGCAACACATTCAATTCAAAAAAATTAGAAGTATGAAGTATAGATCAAGAAATGAGATTGGTTCCAAAATTGATGACATGGTGACCAATTGATAAGCTTTTAGAGGTTATCTCTAGAATGAAGCTTAACCTTAGGGGATCTAAATAGAACACCTAGATACCAAGATGATAAGCTTTTAAAGGTTATCTCTAGAATGGAGTTTAACCTTAGGGGATCTAGATATAACACCTAGATACCAAGATGATAAGCTTATAAAGGTTATCTCTAGAATAGAGCTTAACCTTAGGGATCTAGATAGAACACCTAAATACTGAGATTGCACAAAGATTGCCAAATTTCATAGAATTGTTCCAAGAATGAGACTCAATCCTCATGAGTTAGGGTTTAGACTATCCTAATACCTATCCATTGAATAGTGATCAAAAGAAAGAACCTAGAATTATCCCCAAAATGAGGCTTAATTCTTAGCAAAAGTTAGGATTATCTCTAGAATGAAGCTTAACTCTCAGCAAGAATTTGGAATTATCTCTAGAATAAAGCTTAATACCCTAGAGTCTAGATAGAACACCTAAATACTAGTCCATAAAAGATAAAAAGATCCAATCATGAGTCATAGAATCATTCCTAGAATGAGGTTTGATCCACAGGAGTCAAGGTTTAGACTATCCCGATACCTATCCATCAAATTTTGATAAGGACTACTATAAGATGTGATTAGGTGATAAAAAGATGATATAGATGACATAGATGCCAAATAGAAGAAAAAAAGATGCACTAAGTGATGAGATACCCTAAGTGATAAAGATTCGTTGAGTGATGAGGACATAGAAGGGAACAAGATGCCTCAAGAGATGAGATGCGCCTAGTGATTAAGATGTTTTGAGTGATGAGGACATGAAAGGGGAAAAGATGCCTTGAGTGATGAGGACATAGAAGGGAACAAGATGCCCTGAGTGATGAGATGCCCCTAGTGATGAGGACATAAGATTCAGATTGAGTTGAAGCCAGTTTTGAAAGATTCAATGATGTAATCATCTTGCCCCCTTGGGAGTGAAATCAAAAGATGACACACTAGGAATATGATGCAGAGCAGTATGTTGAGAGATAATGAAGAAATATGAGAGTCAAAAGAATATATAAGAGATCAAAATGATTTGAAGAAATTTTGGAGTTAATTTGAAGTGATTTTGAGGTTCAAAAGATCAAGTTTGACCAAAGTTGACTTGAGTTGACTTTTTTCAAAACTTTTGGAAAATTTGAAGCAAATGTGATTTGAAAAGATCTGAAAATGCATAAAGTATTAGAGAGATGGACTACATAAGTCTTCGATCACGTCAGTCCCAAAATTTTAAAATGCATTCTTGAGCTATTCAAGTGTGTTAGATTTGAAATTCAATCTCAAATATGAGTTCAGAGTAGCCAAATTAGCCAGGGGTGATTTTCATGCCAATCAAAGCACTTTGAAAAATTAGGTCAAACCTATATAAGGGCTCAAAGGTTCATTTTGAATTCATTTTCACTTTTGTCTTTTGTGAAGAAGAGGGCTCTGAGGAAAAAATGGTGGTCCCTGTGTCTTTACACCAATTCAAGTGCTCCCTATGACATAGTCGACTGACAGAGTATGGGCATCTGGTGAGTAGTTGATAATCATGCTTTGCATTTAATTTTTCACACTTTTTGAGGTGTTCTTGGATTTTTAGGCATTTTAATTATTCATCATGTTAGTTCTCATGCAAGGATGTCTCTCCTTGTGTGAAGCCAATCTCTTCTTACTTGAAGAAGTACTAGGCATGCACTGCTTTTCTTGGTATAATGGGTTTTCTCGCATGGGATATACCCATGTGCTATGCAAGAAGCCCTAATTTTTGTTCATTTTTTGCTCATAGATCGATCACACTTAATGTGATAAAGTGTATCTTCACACGAAGATATACAATCTCATGCGACAACCTACATGTTCATGCAAAATTTTGGTGTTAAATGCAAGTTAAAAAATTTTAGATTTGATTTTTTGTTGTAATTTTGTGCTTTCTTTCATCTTATTCTTTTAGTGAAGACTGATTGTTTGCATGTTGTATTTCTATGCACAGGTTACATTTCTTGATGCTAGATTTTGATCCTATTACATACCCTATGGAGCTTTCTTGTCGCAACTTGATGATTCTGATATGGAACACATTAATAGAATGGGATTATCATATCTTTACCAAATTCTACCAATGTTGGTGAATCATGGCCTTTTGACTACACTGGTGGAGCATTTCCATTTGGAGACAAACACCTTCCATCTACTATAGGGAGAGGTGATACTTACTCCAGAGGATATCTATAGGATTCTATGGATCCCATTCCATAGGGCAAGAGTAGTGTATGATACAATGTCACAGATGGTCATAGAGGCGCTGAGGGCCATCTTTAAGGAGAATTTGATTATGGGTAGAGCCATTACATGGGAGGAGCTGGTACACACTTATGGACACACACATAGATTTCCAATAGTGTTGGGGATGGATACCTGATAGAGGTCAGCATGGATTGGAGTGCAAATGGGGCCAAATACTTTATATGATGCTAGAGACCCCAGAGAGATATGGGTGGGGTTAGTGCATTCTTGCTCATATTTTCCATGAGATGCACAAGATTGTTTACCATGAGAGGAAGAGCATGGCTATTGGGGTCTATGTTCTTCAGATATGGGCATGCGACCACTTGCCAGTTACTAGACCCATTTTTGCAAACAAGAAACAACCTATGGAGCCTTACATTTGTAGATATAAAGGCCAACATATGAGAGTACACCCAAGTACAACTGGTAGTAGGATGGATTAGAGGTGACCACAAGGAAAGATGGGCTCCTTAGGATCCATAGGAGGTGATATGTAGAGACCTCGCATAGAGGAGCAGTGGCTAGCTAAGTAGCTAGCAAAGTAGGGTGATGAGGAGATGTAGGACCAGCCTACTATAGGAGCCCATGGTAGAGATATCTTGGTACATACTCAGGAGGCCTTGATGAGATCTATAGAGTAGATATGGATCACTCAACAATAGCTAGGAGAGCTATAGATATAGGTGGCTATTAGAGACTCCCTGATCGCAAACTGAGAGCATTAGATCCATGGGCTACAAGAGCAGTTAGAGTGAGAGTCCTATAGATTAGAGTAGCATCAAGAAAAGATTCAGCTATAGTCAACAAGGGTAGCCTACTATTTTGTAGAATATGTGATAGTAGTGCTAGATGAGGCTAAGAAGTTGCCTCAATTTTCACAGTATGCACGCAAGTCAAGAATTGAATGACCTATAGAAAGAATTGATATGCCTCCTCATCCTCCTCCTCCACTACCAGTAAGAGGTGAGGGGGAAGGAGAGAGTTAGAATTATTTTGCTCTAGTTTTTGATCTGGCTATGTATCCATTGGTCTGCCAACATTGTTTTGTATCATTTTTGAGATTGACAATGCTAAATTATCTTCTAGTTTTGCATTGATGTACACTTTTCATATATATATATATATATATATATATATATATATATATATATATATATATATATATATACGAGATTTTTTATTCGAGTACCATTCACATGTGTCACTTTTGTCACTTTATATTTTGTTGTACATAAGATGTTTTATGTTGTGACTATGAATGCAAACATGATGTGATGTATGGATGAAAATTTGATATCATATATGAATGTAGTGTAGATGAGATAAATGATGAAATTATGTATGAAATGAAAAAAGTGAATGAACTAACATCTCATGTAGTGTTCCATTTTTTATTGATAGTGACAAGCATTCCATGAGGATTGAGAGGATGAACCGAAGGACTAATACTTTAAAGAAGCCAACAATCCCTCATCACAAAGGATGCAAGTGAGTTAGTCATTGATCCATATGTGTATGCAATACAACCCTAGGTCTAGTTACTAAGCTTTGATAATTATCATGACTGAGCCTAAAGTGAAACTGTAGATGTACAATTCCCACTGACATTGTAATCATAGGAATATGAATAGGACATCTATTCTAGTTTTGTCAAGATTAGATGTAAGCATTCAAGGCATAAGAAGCTAGAATGAACAGAACATTTGTCCCTTTTAATGTAGCAAGTGAACATAAGCATTAGAGCATAAACACTAGGATGACTAGAATGTTTCTTGTGTGTAGACACACCAGACACATAAGAGATCCTTCTTATGCTAAGTAATCAATAAATATTCTATCCACAATGACCCTTTCATTTTTAACCTAAGATAGAAGTGCACTATGTATATTTTTAGTGACCTATATGTTTGCTTAATAGGACAAGTATATGTATTTACTATAGCATAGGGAATTCACTCAAACAAGCAAGGAAAAGAACCAACCTCAATGAAAAGTCTTTACAAAAGGAGTTGAGGTACACACAACCATCCAATATGAGATGGTGGCTATTATAGTGGACACCCCTTTTATATGGATGCTTTAGATCATTGGAACTAAACCATCAAATAGAAAGAAAAGAAAAGATCATGCCCCCAGTCCTTGCTTCTCTAGTCAAAAGTGACATCATCGAGTCACTTGAAGAGACATGATAAAGCAAAAGAAAAACAAGCAAGGAAAATCTCAGTATATCTCAAACAATGTTCAACATTTTCAATCCACTTTCTATGTTATAGGATTGATGTCAAGTGTCAATGTTCAGGACATGTATGAAAGAAATCTCTTCACTAGGATGATGACAATAGAAAGATAGAGTTAGAATAACTAGTGGCTGAAGTCAAAGATGCATCTTTAGTAAGAAGAACCTTAGTAAGAACTAAGTGACAATAGACAGATGTAGTTAGAACATATGGTGATTGATATGAGAGAGATCTACCATGAGAAGAATCTCAAAAAGTAACATAAGTGACAGTAGGTAGATGTAACTGGAACAACTGTTGACTAATGCAAGAGATGGTTCATGAAATGAATCTCTAAAGTGAAATGAGTGA
Source organism: Cupressus sempervirens (assembly GCA_028749045.1). Taxonomy (NCBI): domain Eukaryota; kingdom Viridiplantae; phylum Streptophyta; class Pinopsida; order Cupressales; family Cupressaceae; genus Cupressus; species Cupressus sempervirens. The sequence goes on along the minus strand of CM053793.1, from coordinate 330,389,217 downwards.
TAGTAGGTAGACACAATTAGAATGATTGGTGATTGGCATGAGAGGGATTCTTATGACACTGCATGGTATTGCCCCAAGTTATGACAAGATTCAATCCATGATACATGAGATAAAGAAGCAAACTAAAGTAGGAAAGCAACTATACATGAGACAGAAGTTGTGCTGCAAGATATAGCATTGGGAACAAGAGGCACTTGTTTACTAGGGTTTTCACCTTCTTGGTAGAGATTCATTTTTTTGCTGCCATGATGCCTATTTCTAGGTTTTCACCAATGGTAATTTTTTTTGTTTTTCAATTTTTTTTTATTTTTCAAATTTTCAATTTTTTTTGTATTTTTTGTATTTTTCCATTTTTTTTTGTATTTTTTGTATTTTTCCATTTTTTTGGTATTACCAAGGTGCATATTTCTAGGTTTTCACTAAGGTGATTAATTTTTTTAGGACTTTTTACAATTTTTAGATTTTTTATGACCTTTAGATATATATAGCGAGCTTCTAAAATTAGATCAGCTGTAGAACTGCTTTAGGTGGAGAATGTTGATGGGCTCCTTGAGCACTTCTCCCTTGGCTATAGAAAGTTGGTAAGCACCAAATCCAAATACTATAGTGACTATGTATGGACCAAGCCAATTGGGTTTGAACTTCCTTTTTTGTACCTATTGTTGCTAATTCTTAGAGTTTTCTCTTAGAATGAGATCACCTAGTTGGAGGTCAAATGGCTTAACTTTCCTATTGTAACTTCTAGATATACGCTACTGATAAGCTCAAAGATGATCATACACCAATTTTCAACATTCATATAACAATACTAGCTCTTGAAGCTAAGATATTCTATAGTCATCATCAATAATAAGACCTTTCATGGAGATTATCATTGTATGAATATAAACCTCAATTGGAAGCACAACATCTGCTCCATATACTAAAGAAAAGGGCATTGTACCTATTGGAGTTTTGATACTTGTTTAGTAAGCCCATAAAGCTAGATTAATCTAAAGGTGCTGGTCTCTTCCAAATTTGTTAACTGTGCGATGCAAGATCTTAAGGATTGCCTTGTTGGAGGCCTCTGCTTGACCATTTCCCTAGGAGTAATAGATAGAAGACCAATGTTCTATGATTTTGAACTTTTTTTATAACTCTTTAAGATCTTTCTTTTTAAACTATTCTCCATTGTTAGTAATAATGGAAGGCGGTAAACCATACCTACATATGATGTAATTTATTATGAACAAAGCTATAATTTTTTTCATTTTCTATAGAGAGGGGGACTGCCTCTACCCACTTTGTGAAGTAGTCTGTAATTGTAATAATGAACTTATGTCCGTTTGAAGAAGACGGGTGAATCTGAACCACAAGATAAAAGGCCCATTATTGGAATATCCATAGCATGATAGATGGAATTAGATCCCTAGCTAAAGCATGAATCGAATTCCCATGGAGTTGGCATTTTTTGTAAGACTTGGCATATTTGATTCCCTCTTGCTCCATATTTGACCAATAGTAATTAGCTCTAATAAGTTTATGAGCTACTATCAAGTCGTTAGAGTGATATCAACAAATGCCCTCGTGGATATCAATTAATGTGTGTTTGGAATCATTAAGTTCTAGACACTTAAGGATCATTCCATCAAGACCTCTCATAAGAAAGTCATTAGCAATAATAACATACTGTGAAGCATTGTGGATAAGGTGACATTTTTCATTCTGGGTTAGACCATCTAGAATAGTTTGGTCACACAGATAGGAGTATATATGGTGGTAGTGGGATGAATCATGTCCTATAATAGATAAAATAATTTGAGATTTGGGGGAGTTATAGGCATGGTAGAGTAACATTTCCACTATGAACTCATGTCAAAGATCATTCTCTAGCATCTATAATATGGAAGCAAGAGTAGCCATGGCATCAACTACTTTGTTGTCTGCCCAAAGAATTTGCTAAAAAGTGATATGAGAAAAGTGTTTCTTCATGTCATACACCATGCATTTATATGGGACTAATTTCTCATCTTTCATCTAATATACATCATTGACCTGGTTGATTATGAGTTGTGAATCACCAAAGATGTTCAACTGATCCACTCTCCATTCAACAACAATCTTCATGCCATTAATGAGAGCTTCATATTTTGCAATATTTTTTGTAGAAGGAAACAAAATCTTGTATTCCTTACATAGTGAATATCTTTGTGGTGTTATGAATAGTATTCTAGTAGTAGATCCCTGTTATATAAAGGAATCGTCGAAGAACATCACCCAAGTTTGATGTGTGAGTTTCAGAATTGATTCATCAGGGAAGTCAATGTTTAGTGGAAGAAGACTCTAAATTGGTGCCTCTACTAACTAATTATAAATTTCTTGTCCTTTGATAGCCTTCCATTCAACATACTAAATATCAATCTCACTCAAGATCATGACAAACTTAGCCAATCTCCCTGTTAGAGCTGCCTTGCTAAGTAAGTACTTCAATGGATCAATTTTAGCAATGAGTCATGTAGTATGGGAAAGCATGTAGTGTCTCAACTTTTAGGAAGAAAAGATGACTGCCAAGCAAGATTTCACAATGATACTTGTACATAGTGTGAATGCATATTCATGAAACTTTAGTGTAGAATGTAAATAGATTGATGATGAACTAAACTAAGCTGAAGATATCATCATTAGAATGTAATCCCTATGAGCATCTCATGTTTCCCTAACTAAAACTACTAAAATAGCTCTCAAACAAACATTTTGGTGATAGTTCTAGAATGGGAGTATGCTAAAAATACAAATTTATAAGAATGCATGCAAGATCTATGACTATAATGTAGATTATATGCTATCAAAATGGATATGGAACAAGCTAACATGTAATAAATGATTCTAAATAACATAAAAAAAATACTAAAATGCTATGAACTTGCTAAAATGCTAATGCTAAAATGATGAATCAAAATGTGCCTATAGTGCAAATGCCTAAAACTTGGGTCCTTTGCCTCTTGGATATCCCTCCTATTTATAGGATTTTAGAAGGGGTTGGGGTAAGAATTAGGATTTTTACCTTTGACTAATGGGTGAAGGTGAAACTAAAAATATCTCATAAGAGGCCAGGAGGAAGAGTCCAATAGACTTGGTTTTGAGGATAATTGAGGATATTTCTAATTATTTTAAATTGAAAAAGGGATATTTTCAATTTTGTGATGATAAATTATTTTGTTAATTTAATAAATGACTTAATTATTGTTAACACTTTGTCTTTTTCTTCCTCCCTTTTTGAATTTCATTTTATGAATTTAAATTGTTTTACTCCTCTTTTAAAGTTGATTTAGGTCTTGTCAATTTGATAGATAATTAATGACCTAATGTGATTTTTTATTTGAAATTTTGTTGTGTTTCTTCATATTTTCTCTTTAATTTTCACTAATTGATTAGAATTGCATGATTTGGGTATTTGTCAAATTTTGGGTGTCTACAATACTATAATTTATTTCATAACAAATCAGCATGTGACTTAGATGGTAGATAACTCTTCCCTTGTTATCAGTGTCTTCTTGTGATAGCAATATACCAATAAGAGGCTTCCTATGAATAGGAGGCATCAATATTGGTGGATTAGCAAGGTATTTATTTATCTATATTAGACTTTGATCATAATCCTAGCTCCAATTGTATTTCACTCCTTTATGTAGAGTCTTGGTAAAAGGTCGTGACCTATCTGCTAGCTGTGAGATGAATTTATGAATGGATTGAAGTCTTCCTTGTAAGCCCCTCATCTAACTAATATTACAAGGTGGAGGAATGTCCATGAATGCTTGAACTTTATTTGGATTGACTTCAATTTCTTTTTTAGACACAATGTAACCAAGTAATTTCCTAGATGTTACACCAAATGTACATTTCTAGGGATTAAGTCTCAGACTGAATTTCTCCATGTGATCCAAGATAGGTCCCAAATCTTGAAGGTGAGTGTCACATTTTGTGCTCTTAACCAGAGTCTCATCCACATAGTCTTCCATTGTTTTATGCATCATGTCATGAAAAATTGTAGTGACTACTCTCTAACATGTAGCACCAACATTTTTAAAGCCAAATTGCATCACATTCCAACAGAAATTTCCCCATGCACAAGTGAAGATAGTCTTTTCCTAATATTCTAGTGCAATTTTGATCTAATTATAACTAGAAAATCCATCCATGAGTGAGTACATTTCATATCCAGTTGTCATGTCGACTATCGTATCAATGTTAGGGAGTGGAAAATCATCCTTCAAACATGCTAAGTTTAGTTCTTGTAAATATGTATAGACTCTGATAGATTTTTCATGCTTGGAGATTGGAAAAATGTTTGATATCCATTCAATGTAATCAATAGCACCTATGAAATCAACTTCTAGAAGCTTTTCCAATTCAATTTTGACTAGTAATGTAGCATGAGGATGCGTTTTCCTAAGTTTTTGTTTGTCCAGTTTAATTCCTAGTGCAATAGACAAGTGATGCATTATGAGATTAGGATCTAATCTTGGCATGTCTAAGTATGTCTAAGAAAATTTTATCTTTTTCTCTTTCAAGAAGGCAATGAATTCCTCTTTCTCTTCTAGAGATAGTGACTATGCAAGATGTATCATGTGAGGATGCTCCTCTATTCCCATGTTGATTGGCTATATTCGCTCTATCAACATTGATGATCTTTCAAAAAAATGACTAGGAAGTGCATTAAATATCTCATTCATAGGCACCTCAGAGAGGTTTTCATCCTTGGATAGATATTTTATTTTTACTATTTTAGGTTCTAACATTGCCACAATGTGGTTTTCAACATCAGACCTTCTATTTTTTTTCTTTTTGATTGTCTAACTAAGATATTTGATGTTAGCTTCAGTCATGTTGACACTTTGTTCACTGGTGGAAGACATTATAGGTTTGACAATGTTTAAGTAGTGGGCAAGAGCATAGTCATTCTGGAATATGAGGACTTCATTAGGGTCATTAGAATTCTAGTCTATGAGCTCAGGATAGGTGAGTGAAAGAGATGTGGTGGGTTATATTGCATTCATTGTATAATCATTAAATGCTTGGACAAGCAATTTGAGACCTAGAGCGGCTTTGTCCACAAGTGTGTTCGAATGCCTTTGTGCACTAACACCATTAGCTGTAGAATCAAGGACACTAGTTGGATAAGACTCATCTAACCTAACCCTAGATGATTCACATAATTCAAGGAGGTTTTCATAGACATGAACTTGATCTATGTCTTTGTTTGATGTTTCTTTTGAGAGAGAGTCAAATTCATACTCTCGAGAATCTGTACTACATGGAGACAAAATAAAAAATTCCCAAAAATGATAGGGACAAACTCTCCTTTATCATCTATATTTTTACAAAGGTACTTGATGAGTAAATTATGGCTTGACTCTCCTTATTCTTGTTGGATATGGGGATAATCAATAGTTTCATTACAAGAAGTACTATCACCATCCATGGTGTTGACATGTGGTAAAAAGTTATATAGTTTTGTGAAGAACTTAGCAAGATCATAAGGAATGGGATAAGGATAAGGATCCCCATAATTAGCATTTCCTTCATGTTCATCAAATGTATCTTGTAACTCATGTTCAGATGAAATCATAGGTTCTGGTATAAATTTGTTAATCCCTAGATGAAAGGGAATCTTCTTGAAGCCTAGACCAGATGTATCTTGATTCCTTCTAGCTATCACATTGGTAGGATCAATCAAACCATTTTTGTTACATTTGATAGGACCAGTTCCTTTATAGCCAAAGCATTTCATGAGTCTAAGACCTAGACCATACTTTTTAGGAGAAATTTCATGAGACTATTCTATGAGGTCAAATGGAGTCTCCTCTTTGTATATCCATGCCGCAATAGCTCTATTTTCAACTTCCTCCTTGAGAGGTACAATAGCTTTGACAAAGGTACCATTGTAATTAGTTTGAGATATCAACAAAAATAGTCTCTTCACTTTATAGGATCTCCCATAATGATGAGGAGACTTAGGAATAGATGTTAAAGATAGAACTAGTTCTATGTGATATTCACCCTTTCCAGTTTCTTTCAGCTTGAGTGACTACTCAATTTACTTTAGCTTGTTATCATGATAGTTCATAGATTCTCTATAAGTAGGTACAAAATTTTTAGCAAATTTTAGCATGTTATAGGTATAGCTAGTAATTGCAGGTATGGTGACTTTAGAGCCATGAAGTGGGAATTTTATGCATTGATGATAAGTGGAAAGCACAATTTGCATCTCATGTATCCATAGTCTACCTAGTAGAATATTGTAAGATAAAGGAATGTTGAGGAATTGACAAGTGACATCCCTTTCTATAGGACCAACACAGAGAGGCAACACCACAAGACCTAAAGAATTGCACTTTACTTCATCATATGCTTTGATTGTTATCTTGCAATGGGGATCAATAGACTCTTTAGAATAGTCCAATTGTCTAAGTAGAGCGGTGAAGACAATGTTTAAACTAGCTACATTATCAATGAGCACACAACATACATGTTTTTGGTGTATCATGACTTCAATGTGTAGAGATTGATTATGTGGATGACTTAGTGAATTGTCATCCTCATCAGAGAAGGACATATAGTAAGGTGACATCAGATGACCTACCATAGATTGGAACCTCTCAAGATCAAATATTGAGGTACATTTTCCTTAGTGAGGGCTTTGTCGAGAATCTTCCTATGAGTAGGCAAGATTTTAAGTAGTTCAAAGATTATGATTTGAGGATTAATTCACTGTAATTCATCAAGGATACTATAGCTAGTAGCTATAGAAGTTCTTGCAAGTTTTGATCCTTTTCCAAATGGACCAACAAGAGGTTTTTCTTTGTTTTTTTCTAGCTCAGGAATAGAAGTTGCAGGGCCTTTGAGTACCAACTTAGCATTGGAATGTGTAACAGTGTTGGCACAATATTTTGATGGTTCATTGTTAGATGTGTTTGAAGTAGGGCCCCTTGAGACAAATGGTGCCTTAGGTTTAGTTTTGTCTTGTTTTCCCTTGATGGTGATAATGTCACAATACTCAACATCCACAAGTTCAACCATGTGTACTATCTCATCATCATCATCATTACAGTATGTATAGTTGATCTTGTTATGAGATTTTTGTTTTGAGTTTTCTCTTTTTTTTATAATATGGGAATGACTCCTTGAATTTTTTTTGATCCAAGTTCTTGTTATGTCCATCCAAAATAATGTCACCATCATTAATGAAGTCTTGAACTTTGTTACATAACTTAATGTAGTTGCTAGTTTTGTGACCTTCTTTTTGATGCTATTTGCAAAATGTAGTTTAATTCACCATGATGGTCATGGTTGTGGATCATAAGGAAGAGAGTTATCCAATGGAGAAATAAGCTTGTTTTGTAGCAAGGTCTTGTAGACTACATCCAAAGGTTCATCAAGAGGTCTATATTCTTCTTTTGGGCATGTGACCCAAGATGAGCTCTTTGGTTTGTTTCAAAATGTCCTATTGTTAGTAGGAGGTTTCTAAAAATTCTTGGATTCTTTGAGATTGTCTATAAGATTGAAAGCTACATTAGCAAGTTTAGGATTAATGTTGTGAACAAATCCATCATGCACAACCTCTTAGTTTTTGTTCACATACTTGGATTTGTCCTTATTAGAGGTGGATCCTTGATTGGTGTCCTTTTGAAGGGTTAGTTCACCCTTTTTGACCATGAATTCCTCTATCTAGATAGCTTGTGTGACCATGTCTTCAAAGGTGTGTTGACCTTGAAGTTGAAATCTATACCCAAAATCAGGTAAGAGATTATTAGTGAAGATATCAAGCTTTTCTATTTGAGGAATCTTTCATGAATATTTGGTGTAAAGTTGTCTCCATCTCTAAAGAAATGTGAGGAAAGGTTCCCCGACTTTCTTTTTAAGGTTACACAAGTCTTGAATGTTAACTAGGTGTTGTATATTGTGAGAGTACTATTGGACAAATAGGTTAGCAATATCATCGAATGTTTTGATACCAGTAGGCAAGTGTGAAAACCACTCCATATCCTAACCATCTAGACTTCTTGAGAATAGATGCATGAGATATGTCTGATTATGCATAAATTCCATATACAAGGCACCAAATTCCCACAAATGATCTTGGGGATTGGTAGTTCCAAAGTATTTAGCATACTTAGGTAACTCAACTCCTCTTGGAAAAGGAAGCATATCTATACTCTTGTCAAAAGGAAACAAACAAAGAGCATCTAAGGTTTATGTTTTCATACATTTGTCTTTATCACGCATCACCTGGGCTAACTATTCTTACATGATCTTTAGTTTTTTTTGTAGTTTAGAAATTTTTGTTTTCTCTTTAGATGTAATGATGGTTCCAACATTAAAGTGATGAGGTAGCTTGGCTCCCTATTGAGTAAGTTTGAGAAAGTATTTCTCTTTCTCTTTGTTAAGTAGGATTTCCATGACTTTTTGGAAGTTTTTGTCCTTGTGACATTTTTTGATGTGTGCAAGAAGTATTTCTACATATTCTTCATTCTCATCAGTAAAAGGTTCCTTGTGTCATTCATTCCTATGTTGATCTTGGTCTCTACTATGTTCTCCATGTTCAGGTTCTTGATCAACCATTATAGGAATGTGATAAGTTTTACTATGTTTTGGTTGGAAAGGTCGCTTGAATAAGAATTCAGCTATGTTATTTGGAGATGTATGACCTTTTCTAGTTTTAGGATCCTCTTGATACAAGGGGTTCCTGGTTTGTTGTAAGTTTATAGAAAACATTCTCTAAACATGAGGTGATCTAATAGGTGAAGGAGATTGTGAAGATTCCTCACTAGATGAACTAGAGATAGACCATGTATAGATGGGAAAGAGACCTCTACCATGATTAAGACCCCTAGCTCTACCTTGTATAAGTCTAAGGGGATAGAACACATTTTTTCTTCTTGTTCCCCCAATCATAGACAAGGACAAAAAGTGAAAGCCTAGACAAAGATCACACTATAACCTAGTCTCAAAAGGCAAGATAAGAGTGTTGTATACTAAGGTACAAGTGTAATGTCCCCATTTTAGCAGTTGACAAAGTGTGTGTGTGTTATCCTTGTTCTACATGGTCCTAAGGGCTAACAAAGGGTTTAATGGGATCCTGGAGTGTTTTGGCCTAGTCATTTCCAGTTTGGGCCAAAACGAAGTTGATTTACTCAGTTTCAGGCATACTTACTATTTTTAGTAAGTCAGCAAGACACAGTGCAGGTCAATTTTGGTGATTGGATTTGATACTCCTCGGTGAGAGCTTTCCGATGAGCTATCACTCACATTATTCGAAGTTCGATTGCTAATACATTTTAATGCCTGAAGTTTTATTAAAGTAACGTCTAATTTAATTATAAAATATTAAAGTGTTACTTTAATATTTATTTTATGGGGATGTGTACCCAAGGGAGACATAAGGGGTATTTTAATATATGTTATATATATTACACATCTTTTATCCCACATTGCCCATATGAGTTGAGCGGACCCTTGGAAATAGAATAAAAGGAAGCATTTGTGGCTTCATTAGCCAGGGTTGAATATGAGAAGAAATTGGTGTGTGAGTTGCAGCTCCGTTCTTGGCATTTGAGGACGTATATCCTCTCTTGTAACATTCTAGACATCATTCCCTTTGGGTTTGGCCTTTGGAATTCTTTGTTATTGGCTTCATTATTAGGCAATTTAGTTGCATTTCTAGCTACATGCAGATTTGGTATTTTCTTTACATCTTCTTCACTACTTTTTCGACGCTTATGCCGCTTTGAGGGAATGATATTATGAAGGTAGTGGACTGATTGAAGGACAAAGCACTATAGCAGCAAGTTCTAAAGCATGGGCTGGAGTATTATGTCAATACTGCTGAAGTAATTAGTGAGTTGATAAATCTGCCATGTATTTGGTTTTATGAATTCTGAAAATAACATTTTATTACTAGCAGTTCATTTCCACTTTGCATATTATTGTAGTTTCTTTCTTGTTTATGTTGTATGATACCAATTCCATGCACAAAACACAAAAAACAAATAAACATTTGATTTCCGGAGTTATAAGGGGTTTAAAACATTAAACGGAGAAATAAGAGGTTGAATGCAAACTGTTTGACAAAATTCCTTTCAGCAAATTGGTTTAGTTTTTTTGGGACATCCAGGGGTGCCCATTACAGTGGTATCAGAGCTATAAGTCCTGCCATCCTATGGAGTTCTTATAGGGAATTTGGAATAGCTGGATAGAGGGAAAAGTGTTTGACGAAATGTCAAAACACTAAAATCAGAAATAAAAACACGGGCTAAGCATTTATGTTTGAGCATGCGACAGGGGCCTTATAATTTTTGCGATACCAAAGCAAGAAAAAATAGGATATCAGACTTGCAAAGCAAATAGTCTAGTACATCCATGCAGGGGGACATTGAATCCAGCCATACAGACACAAAGGAGATATTCTTTGATCAGGACAACAATATGGGTGATCGAGATGACAGGAATACAGGATTAGGCGGAGGCAGGAATGCCGGTCCAGATCAGGGGGATGTAATGTTTAGACAATTACTGGATACATTAGAGCAGGGGTAGCATATGCAGTAGGAGCAAAATATGTGAATGGACATGATGTTGCAGCTCATGGCTAGACAGATGGGTGTCAATATTAATCTAGGTGATGCCAACAAAAAAAACAATAACAATGAGGGAAACAATAACAATGGGGGAAACAATAACCATGGAGGCCAAGGAAACAAAAATGGTCCTAAGAATAACATTAATGGTAATAATGGACATGGAAACAATGGGAATGAGGTTGATAACTTTAGACATGTTGCACGCCCAGCGCGGACTGTGAGCTCGAGACCTCTTCTACCCACCTTCCCACCCAGAGATCCGATTCAACCAATAAACAAATCATAGATTATCGAGTTACAGGATTAGTTCAGGAGGGACTGGGAGGCTAGTGGACCGGAGTTTCAGGCAGATATTTCCCTCAGAGATTATATGGACTTGAGGATGAGACACATGCTTAGAGCAGGAGGGAGGAATCAAAACATTGAGCTAAGAAAGAAAGTTTGAAAACTTTCCTTACCTTATTATGATGCTTTAGGGAAGATGACTGCACGAGCTTGGGTGCAGAAGGTAGATACATACTTGCAGCTAAATCCTATGCCTGAGGAGGAGGCTATCAAGTATGTGGCTATGCACTTGGATGGCATTTCACATGAGTGGTGGCATCATGGCATGGTGACTTTGGGGCATAATCAAATTACATCCTATGAGGAATTCACCAAAACAATGATTGAGAGATTTGACACTAGGGATCCTGAGTTATATTTCAAGGAACTAGCATAGTTAAAATAGTCAGGTTCTGTGGATGCTTACATTGTCAAGTTTCAACGCTTGTCTGTACATGTTACTGATATTTCTCCTAGGAGATTGGTGGTGTTATTTTGTGATGGTCTTGCTGATCCATTATGAGGTTGGGTGAAGGGACATGATCCACTCACCTTAGCTAAAGCAACTAAAAAGGCACGAGATTTAGCTCCTTTGGTATACAAAGGAAAAAACTATTCAACAGATTCTTCCTACCGCAAGGACAAAGACAAAAAATCATTTTAGAAAGAGTATAGCAAACCCAAAGAAGGATCAAAAGGACTAGACAATGAAACCTTGAATGAACTTCGAAAGAAGAAGCTGTGCTTCCATTGTAGAGAGCCTTGGGACTTATCTCATAAATGTTCTCTCAAGGCTAAGGCAAATCAAATGGAGTATTTTTTAGTAGAAGATTCAGAGTCAGAGGGGGAGGATCAACACTCTGATTCAGATGAGGGTAACACTATAGAGGAGAGCAGCATTCCTAAGGATGATAGATCATTGGCACACTTGATAGGGGCCCAAAAGGAAATCACATTTAAGGTCAGGGGTACTATCTAGGGGCAGAAAGTGATATCTCTTATTGACACTAGGGCTACACATAACTTCATAGATGCATAGTTGGTAGCCAAGAGAGGGTTACAGATAGAGGAGCATGATGTCATTGTGACTAACGGTGATAAATTATGATGCACTCGAAAGATATCTAATCTTCACATCAGGTTTGGAGATGGCTACGAGTTGAAGGATGAGTTCTATGTTGTGGACATGGGAGATTATGATGTCATCCTCGACATGACATGGATGGCTTCACTAGTGGAGTTCACACTCAACCTAGCAAAATTGGAGATGAGATTCCAGCATGAGGGAAAAATTGTGGTACTTAGAGGTCTTTCAGATGGAGGTTGCAGAGTAGTGTCCTTAAGGAGAATGCAAAGACTTTTTCATCATGATGACATAGAGTGGGCAACAAAGTGCTACATTATGCCAACTTCACCAGAGCCACAAGAAAAGAGTTATCCACCAGATATCAAGAAGATACTTGATAGACACGCTAAATTATTTAGCAATATTCCTCATGGGGTTCCTCCTAATAGAGGGATGGAACATGTTATTGAGCTCGAGGAGGGAGCCAAACCAGTTATGATTACTCCCTATCATCATCCTAAGAAACACAAGGATGAGATAGAGAAGGCGATTAAGGATTTTTTTGAGATGGGGCATATCAGGCCTAGTGAGAGCCCCTTTTCTTCAGCAGTAGTATTGGTAAAGAAGAAGGATGGGATGATGTGCATGTGCATGGATTACAGGGCACTGAATAAGAAAACAATTAAAAATAGGTATCCCATTCCTAGGATTGATGAGCTGATTGATGAGTTCCATGGGGCATGCTTCTTCACCAAACTTGATTAGCGATCCGGATACAATCAGATTAGGTTGAGAGCAAAGGACATTGAGAAAATAGCCTTCCAATGTCACTATGGCCACTTTGAGTTCATGGTTATGCCATTTGGTCTAACCAATGCACCCACTACATTTAAAATTTGTATGAACCAGGTATTCAGGAAGCAGCTGAGGAGATTTTTCTTGATCTTCTTTGATGACATCTTGGTCTTCAGTAAGACCTGGGAGGAGTACTTACATCATTTAGAGGAGGTGTTATCTATTCTAGAGAGAGAGTCATTGTATGCCAAGGAATCTAAATGTGAGTTTGGCATGATTGAGTTCCTTTACCTTGGGCATATCATTAGTGCAGATGGCGTTCGGGTTGATCTTGAAAAGATTAGAGCTATAGTAGAGTGGCCTACTCCCACAAACCTTACACAACTTAAGGGATTCTTTGGTTTATGTGGTTTTTATAGGAGGTTTTTTAAGGGATTCTCACAGATTGATACACCCTTGACAAATCTTACTAGGAAAGGAGCCTTCGTGTGGACAGGGGCAGCATAGAGGTGTTTTGAGCATTTCAAGTAGGTAATGTCTTCATGTCCAGTTCTAGCTCTACCGGATTTCACAAAGCCTTTTGAGCTTCATTGTGATGCATCATGTGATGGGATTGGAGTAGTATTGATGCAGGAGAAGCATCCCATTGCATCCGAGAGTAGGAAGCTCCGAGGAGTTGAGAAGAGTTATTCTGTCTATGACCGGGAGATGTTGGCCATAATGCATGCATTGGCCAAATTTTGATCATATTTGGTAGGTGGATGTTTTGTGATCAAGACTGATCACAACAGTATTAAATACTTCATGAGCCAGCGTGATCTTAATGACCGGCAACAAAAATGGGTGACTAAATTGTAGGCTTATGACTTTGACATAGAGTTTGTCAAAGGTAAGAAAAATGTGGTGGCTGATGCCTTATCTCAGAGATCTCACTTATGTTCTCTGGCAGAGATTTTAGGAGATTGGAGAGATTGGATTATAGCAGAGTATGTCAGAGATGCTTGGGCTTCTAGATTGATTTCAGGTACCATACAAGATGATCACTATGAGGTGATAGATGGATTGATTAGAGTTCAGGACAGGGTTTATTTGATTCCGTCATCACATTTGAGAGAGGCGATACTGAAGGCATTTCATGATGCACCCACAGCTAGACATCAGGGGGTCTTCAAGGCCTACAGGCAGATCCAAGAGTGGTTTTCATGGAAAGGGCTCAAGGATGATGTTTAGAGGTATGTCAAGGAGTGTGTGGTTTGTCAATAGAATAAGGGAGAGCAAACATTTCCTACAGGTTTATTACAGCCCTTGCCCATTCCTGATAGGAAATGGGAAAGTATTTCAATGGACTTCATCACTGGTTTACCATGAGTGCAGGGAAGAGATTGCATCTATGTGGTGGTGGATCACTTGACGAAGTTTGCTCACTTCTTAGATAGATTCATTGTCAGCGACTAGGATAGTAAGTTTATGAGTGTTTTTTGGCAAGAGTTGTTTAGGTTGTGTGGTACATATCTTACACCTAGCACTAGTTATCATCCAAAAACAGATGGGCAAACAAAGATTGTGAATAAATGGGTGGAAGGATATTTGAGGAACTATGTAACTGCACAACAAAAGGCTTGGATCAGATGGTTGCATATGGGAGAGTATTGTTATAACACCACTTATCATATGTCCATCAAGATGACTCCTTTCATAGAACTCTATGGTTACGAAGCACCTAGCTTCATGGATTTAGTTTTGGGGGACAGTAGAGTGCCCAAAGCCAAAAACTTATTGTAGGATAGTCAAGACATCTTGAAAGTGCTCAAAGAGAATATAGAACAGGCTTAGAATCAACAAAAATTGTATGCTGATCAGCACTGAATAGAGCATATCTTCGAGGTAGGGGATATGGTTTATTTGAGGCTACAACCATATAGATAGTCATCGCTCAAGAAAAGAAAAGCTGAAAAGTTGAAAACCAGATTTTATGGTCCCTACAGGGTGATTCGCAAAGTGGGAAAAGTTGCCTATGAGCTTGAGCTTCCAGAGGGCAATCAAGTGCACAATGTGTTTCATGTGTCTAGGCTATTCTGGACACTAGAGAGAGGAATCTTAGAAACAGGATAGTGAAGGAGTATTTGGTCAGATGAAGAGACCTGCCGGAGGAAGATTCTACATGGGAGAGTGAGCAAGTTATTCAATAGGCTAGACTGAGAGTGCTTGAGGACAAGCAATTTCAAGGGGGGTGGACTGTAATGTCCCCATTTTAGCAGTTGACCAAGTGTGTGTGCATTAGCCTTGTTCTACATGGTCCCGAGGGCTAACAAAGGGTTTAATGGGATCCTGGAGTGTTTTGACCTAGTCATTTCCAGTTTGGGCCAAAATGAAGTTGATTTACTCAGTTTCAGGCATACTTACTATTTTTAGTAAGTCGACAAGACACAGTACAGGTCAATTTTTGTGATTGGATTTGATACTCCTTGGTGAGAGCTTTTTGATGAGCTATCACTTGCATTATTCGGAGTCCAATTGCTAATAAATTTTAATGCCTGAAGTTTTATTAAAGTAACGTCTAATTTAATTGTAAAATATTAAAGTGTTACTTTAATATTTATTTTATGGGGATGTGTACCCAAGGGAGACATAAGGGGTATTTTAATATATGTTTTATATACTACACATCTTTTATCCCACATTGCCCATATGAGTTGAGCAGACCCTTGGAAATAGAATAAAAGGAAGCATTTGTGGCTTCATTAGCAAGGGTTGAATATGAGAAGAAATTGGTGTGTGAGTTGCAGCTCTGTTCTTGGCATTTGAGGACATCTATCCTCTCTTGTAACATTCTAGATGTCATTCCCTTGGGGTTTGGCCTTTGGAATCCTTTGTTATTGGCTTCATTATCAGGCAATTTAGTTGCATTTTCAGCTACAGGCAGATTTGGTATTTTGCTCATATCTTCTTCACTACTTTTTTGACGCTTATGCCACTTTGAGGGAATGATATTACAAAGGCAGTGGACTGATTAAAGGACAAAGCACTATAGCAGCAAGTTCGAAAGCATGGGCTGGAGTATTATGTCAATACTACTGAAGTAATTAGTGAGTTGATAAATCTGCCATGTATTTGGTTTTATGAATTTTGAAAATAACATTTTATTAGCAGCAGTTCATTTCCACTTTCCATATTATTATAGTTTCTTTCTTGTTTATGTTGTATGATACCAATTCCATGCACAAAACACAACAAACAAATAAACATTTGATTTTTGGAGTCATAAGGGGTTTAAAACATTAAACGAAGAAATAAGAGGTTGAATGCAAACTGTTTGACAAAATTCCTTTCAACAAATTGGTTTAGTTTTCTTGGGACATCCAGGGGTGCCCATTACAACAAGTCCTCTAAGTAATAGCTAGCAAAACCAAAGATTATGACTATCATGAAATGAAACACAAGAGGACAAGGACAAGATAACTGAGTACTGAGAATACTTTGTGTGTAAGTCAAAAATTGTTGTCTAAGCAAGAAGCTATTGTTTGACACTGTTTGCAAACAAAAAAAGAGGTAAAATATTGTAGAAATAGACCAAACTTATAGCACAAATAGCTTTGATAGATAGTTTGATAGTTTTGAGGAGAAGATCTGATACAAGGATTCTTAGGAAACTACACGAGAAAACTCAAAGGATACAAAGATTTAGAATAACAATTTTGGACCAATTTTCTCATGCAAGGACTTGTACAAAGCCAAGTGAGGATGTACTAAATTGAAAAAAATATAGGATTCTAAAATAAAAGAATAGTATTTGCAAGATCCTACATAGATATTTGTAGAGGACCATGTGAGGACTTGGATAGGGTCATTTGAAGAAGAACTAACAAAGTGCTTTCTCACAAAAAATTCAATCAAATTGGGCACAAGAATAGTGACCAAATTGACAACTCAAACAAAATTTTGAAGAGATTTTGCAAATTTTAGATAGTTCTGGATAGATTGATGGTTCTTTTGATAGATTTCAGATAGATAGTAAAAAAAATTTCAATTTTTGAAAAACATGGTGGTTTTCAAAAAGATTGTTTATTTTTAGATAGACACGAGAAGCAAGTAGTGGTCACAAACAATCCAATCAAGGACAAAGCAACTCAGAGGGATGGGGGAGTCTTGAATTTTAGTTTCCTTGATAGGTTTGGAAAAGTTTAAGACTTAATAACAAACACCCTTTATCCCTAAAACCAAAAATGGTAGAGGAAGAAAAATCTTTGTCCCACAACTTATGTGCATGTATTTACCTCACTCAACCGTATCACCCCACTAGAGGGCAGCTGTGTTTTTGGTGTATTCCAAGGGCTCAATAATATATACATTGAATGAACACCCTTGAGGTAGGGGTCAAGCATGTATACCACCTTCCAATGCCTAGGTACATGCCCATGGTGAGTAATCCACATGAGAGATTCTTCCCCCTCCTTCCACAAAGATTATGCCCCTTTTTGGAGGTGAATCGGGTAGCAACTAAGAGGTTTTTATTTGTCTTCTATTCATATTAACCCCTAATGGCTTCACAAGTGAAGTTGAGGCTAGTATCCCACACTAGCATCTAAAAGTGCACACACTTGACTAACAAGACTAGGGCCAGTGCCGACCAATGCAACAGATAAAGCCTCTTCTTGATATGCAATATCAAAATAAAGAAGAGGAAATTAATATGTCTTTGGAGTCTTTTTCTCTACAAATATTCTTTATTACAGTGAGTTGGAATCTCTAGAAAAAGGAGTATGCTCACTTGGGTCATTCTTAAAGGTTGGATCACTCTAGTAGGCCCTCTAAGGGTTGACTCAGACTGGTGGTTCAGATCTAAGGGTCTGAGTTTCTAATTTCACTCAAGGGGAAATAACATACTCCTCTACCTTATCACCTTTCCCAAACATGCAAGATGTATTAATCATCCAGTTAGCTTAATTGATCCAGAGTTGTCCTTTCTCAAGATTTTGATTCCCTAAAGGAAATCATCATCCCTTCATAGAAATGATTCATACTAGAGAACCACTAACTTTCTTTCCTCCCTCAGGTGTCATCTTTTAGAGGTTTCTAGGTTTATGATTTACTCTTGAGCATCACTACCAAGTAGTAAAGAGCATACTCCCCTTTTCCCCTATCTTGCACCCTATGAAGTTTACAAGCCTTAATTATACTATATGTGAAAAGAAAAGAGAATACATGAAATTTTAAGTGTGTTTGAAATAATTCTTTGAAATTCTTATCTCTAACAAGTGTCCTACAATCACACAATTAGTACATGTTTGAAGTGTTTAGATAAAGGTGTCTTCATTGAACATCTTGCAAACCATTGTTAAGCTATAGAAAAACTAGAAATCTAAATGAAAATGCTTTAGAGAATATAGTTAGTAAAAAATAATGATAAACTAAATTCTAGAAAACTATACTTTGCATGTGATGTTGCAAAATTCTATGTGAGATCATGCATAAGCCCACATAAGAAAATGATGTGCACTGTGCAAGAAATGACACATTTATGCACTATTTTCCGTGAGGATGTTTCAAAAATGGGACAAAATTCTTAGTTCTTTGTGCAAAAGTGAGATTTCTCATACAAAAATCCAGAAAATTGTACAAAAGACGATGACAAAACCATAAAAAATTTAGAAAAAAGAGTAAACGAGGCTAGGAAATTTGATCTCTCAGCCCTATGGTGGGTGCCATAATTGTATATGTGAAATGAGGGCTTTGGATCCTCACACACACTTCAACATGGTCATTACTTGAGAGATCATCCCAAAATGAATATGAGATTATTCATCTAAGTAATCCAATAGTGTGACCTATTGCCTTCTAAGTAGAAGAATTTTTCCTTTTCTCTTAGATCAAGAAGTGGGCAACTAGACCTCTAGTATGAAGGATTTATGCAACTATATGAAAGTGAAATTAATCTAAATGAAGTGCAATTTTAATCTAATATATTGATACTAGGCAATTATGAAAGCTATGAAAGTATTAAGCGAGTGAGTGAATAATCCAACATTAATTTGGTGCAATTCAATTCAATGCGTAATGAGGAATTGGAAGCCTCTTAAATAGAATTCCTAAAATCAACCAACAGTTGAGATCAAAGATGAGATTTAGTCAGGATGGAAGATTCCCTGTGCAAGTGAGGTTGACTAACTCAGATCTTGAGTGTGATGAAGAGTTAACTAAAATTCACCTGAGTGTGAGAACAAGTTGATTAGGTCAATTCCAATTCAAGAGATATATGACTTTGAATTCCCATTCTTGAACTGAAGAGAAGATTTGAATAGATTATTTAATTTAATAAAATAAGATATGACCTCATAAATGCATATTTTTTAACTAATTGAGTAATTAAACCTAATAATTAAAATAAGGACATTATCTCATTAAATTAAAAAAATTTAATTCCTTTGTACATTAGCTAAAGAAGTAATTTAATTTAATTAAAGTATGAACCCTTAAAATTAAATTCAATTTGATTAGTAGGTTTAATGTAGCTAATTGGAGTCGATACTTAAAAATTAAATAAATAATGTATTAATGTAGATTAAGGTTTTTTACATCTGACACTTAGGTCAAGTAGCAAGTATTAGAATCAAAATTTCCTAGTGAAATAGAACTTAGGGTTGATCAAATAGACCATACTTTGTTAACATGGCAATGTGCAAATTTTGGGGTATTACATCAACAAGATCAAAATCAAGTACATATTTCCATTTCCAAGGATGGATAATATTATGGACTATTTTAGTGTAGTTGTATATTTTACAAAGATAGAATTAAAGAGTGGATACCATTAGATTCACATCAGAGAATGAGATGAGTGGAAGACTACCTTCAAGACAAGAGAAGGATTGTATGAGTGGTTAGTTATGCCATTCGGTCTAACCAATGCATTGAGCTCTTTCATGAGGCTCATGAATGAGGTACTGAAGAAGTTTCTACATAAATTTTTCATTTTTTACCTAGATGATGTATTGATCATTTGTAAGACATTGGGGGAACATTTGATACACATTCATAAGGTCTTTGATAAGTTGAGGGAAGAAAAATTGCTAATAAATTTGAAGAAGTATACTTTAGTGAAGAAAGAGTTGGTGTACTTGGGATTTTTAGTATCAAGAGAAGGTTAGAAAATTGACCCTAAGAAAGTGAAGGCTATCCTTGAATGGCTTACTTCAATGAGTCCAATAGGGGAAAGATCTCTCCATGGACTAGCTAGTTTTTATAGAAAGTTTATCAGAGGCTTTAGTAGTATTTGTGGGCCTTTTATTGAAATAATGAGAGATAGGACAAAATTCAAGTGGAGTATAGGAGTATGTAAGAGTTTAATCTTTTAATATAGAAAGATACAGAGCATCTTTTTTTAGCACTTCTAGATTCTAAAAAATCATTTTAATTAGACTATGATGCTAGTGGTAGTAGAATAGGAGATGTTTTGAGTCAAGAAGGTAGACCAATTGATTATTTTAATGAGAAGTTGAATGACTCCAAAAGAAAATATTATGCTTATGATCAAGTTCTTTATGCTATAGTTAGTTCATTGAAGAAGTGGAGACATTGTGTTCTTCCTAAGGATTTTGTTTTGTATACTGATAATCAAACTTTGCAATATTCGAATAGTCAAGGAAAATTTAACCAAATGCATTTGAGGTGGGTTGAATTTTTGCAATATTATACATTTTTTTTTTAAACATAGGAGTGGGGAGTCTAACAGAGTTTCAAATGGCCTTAGTAGAAGGAAAATTTTGCTAACAAAGATGTAGATTAAGGTGGTTCGTTTCAAGGAACTCAAGAATTTGTAGCTAGTGGAACTTGATTTTGGAAAAGCTTACAAGGCTTGTACAAAACATGTTATACTTGATAGGACAAAGTGGTTGGATTTCATTATCTAAGATGGTATATTTTTCAAAGGAAGTCAGTTATGAACTCTTATAAGTTCCATGAGAGAGAATCTCATCAAGGAGAAGCATAGTAGAGGGTTGCCAACACACTTTGGTAGATATAAGACCATTACATTGGTTACTAAGAATTATTACTGGCCATAGTTATAATAAAATGTGAAAAATTTTGTATAGAGTTGTAGATTATGTGAGATGGAAAGAAGGAGTGAAGTAGAATACTGGGTTGTATCAACTATTACCTATACCAGAAAATTCATGGGAGGGCGTCTTCATATATTTTTTCTTGGTCTACCATTGACACAATGAGTGTATGATTCCATATTTGTGGTGGTTGATATATTTTAAAAATAGACACATTTCATTCCCTACCAAAAGATGAGTGATGCTTTTCATGTAAAAGAGTTATTTTTTAGAGAAGTGGGGAGACTACATGGTCTACCAAAAAGTATAGTTTATAATCAAGATATGAAGATTTTTGGGTATTTCTAGCATATATTATGGAAGAAATTGAAGACATATTTGAATTTTAGTTCATCACATCATCCACAAATTGATGGACAAACAAAAGTTGTGAATCAAAGTTTGGGGAATTTACTGAGATTCTTGGTTGGAGATAAACCAAAGGGCTGGGATCTAATTTTACCACATGTAAAATTACCATATAATAATTCTGTCAAAAGGAGTACTGATAAATCACCATTCTTGATTGTATATGGGAGAAATCCAAAAAATGCTTCTAAATTGAGGAAATTGGATAAAAGGGAAATAAGTAATGTTGAAGTAGAAGAATTTGCTAAACATTTGAAGAATATTCATGAGAAGGTGAGAAAGCACATTATTAAGAATAATACATAGTATAAAGCTAAGGTAGATGTGAAAAGGAGGTATAAGGAATTTTAGATTAGAGATGAAGTCATGGTTCATTTGAGAAAGGAACATTTTCTAGTGGGTACATATAATAAGGTCAAAATGAAGAAGTTTGGACCATAGAAGATAGTGAAAAGGCATGATTCTGGAAATACCTATGAAGTGGAGTTTCCTACTAAATTGACTATTTCACTAGTATTTAACATTTTAGATTTGATAGAGTATTATGAAGGAGGAGATGGAGATGAAGTTGCAAAAGCACAATGGAGTATTCCAACAACTAGGTCAACTACAGAGGAGATTAAAGAGATATGGTCAAATGGAAAGGGATGATAGAAGAAGATTCATCATGGCTAGTAGGGGAAGAGGTCAACCATCTTGGTTTTCCTCTGAACACTTGAGATGTGATAGGGTCACTTCTCAAATTACCTTAGGTTTCTGATGTAGCAACATTTGAGGAGTAAGAGAAATCTTTCATCACCTAAAAATATTTCCTTGTTTCTTGAATAAGGATTGTCTCAATGTAGAGTTGTTGTTTCTAGAGGCTTTCTACTTAGCAATTCATTCATATGAGCTTAGGATGTGCTAATTTTAGAGATGGATCACTAGTAAATTTGAACTTAGTTTTTGACAAATATTGGTCAAAATTTTGACGAAACAGTTCGTGGTAAATTTTATTGTCAAAAATTCAACCAACCAATGTTTGGTCAAAATTTTGACCAATACATTCGTCAAAATTGGTTAATTTTTGCTAGCTTTGATTTATTAATGTTAGTCAAAATTTCCAACAATGTTTGGTTGATTTTTTTTTGAATTGGTGGAAATTTTGACCAACTCTTGGTAGAAAACACCAAGAATTGGTCAAAATTTCCACCAATGTTTGGTAGAATTTGTTTTTTTAATTGGTGGAAATTTTGACCAAGTCTTGGTAGAAAACTATCAAGAATTGGTCAAAATTTCTTTATAATTGGTGGAAATTTCAACCAAGTCCTAGTAGAAAACTATCAATAATTGGTCAAAATTTCCACCAAATGTTTGGTTGATTTTTTTTTGAATGTTGTATCAAGAAATTGTTTCTTATCCAAGCCATTTAATTTGAAACCTTTTAAATCTCTATAAAGATAAAGTTGGGGTAGGAGAATTTTTCTTGTCAAAGGTGTCCTCTAATTGTGAAGCATCCATTTCATTATCTGTTCAACTAGATATGTCTTGTTTGCTAAACATATAATGGAATGGACACTTTACAATCAGAGGACACCTTTGAGAAGAAAAATTCTCCTACTCCAACTTTATCTTTGCAGAGATTTAAAAGGTTGCAAATTAAATGGCTTGGCTAAGAAATAATTGCTTAATACAGCATGGAACAAATGGACATTTATGCATAGGGCACCATCAATCATGTGAGTGATGTAGTCAATTTTTTTGGGTTCAAAGCCACCAATTAATATAAGGTTTCTAATCTCTACAAGGTCAATATTGTGGTTGTAAGGGCTATGGTGAGGGCACTTCTTCATTGTCCACTTCATCACTAATTAACTTGCACCATAGATTGACAGTTTTCATCTTTGTTATGGGCTCCTATCCCCTATGTGAGTTGAAAAATTAAATAGTCTTCATATTTTTTGTGAGGTCCTATCCCTTATGTGAGTCTTCATCTTTGTTATGGGAATGGATCAATATTTTAGAACTGTTAGAACTTTTGAATGCACATTAAACAACATAAAGTATTAAATACTAAAGAGAGTAAGCGTAAAGATGCATACATTAATTTATTCACGTAAAACCGTTATGGGAAGGAAACCATAGCATATAAGAGCTTTTTATTAACCAAAATGAAAAAAGGGCACCAACAACCCAAAATACAAATCCGAGCACCAACCCAAATGCAGAACTTAATACCACTTTTCAAAACATTTTCAACATTTTAAATAACACCATTTTTTATCAGCAATAATAGAAAAATGAATGTTGCACTACAAATATCATCTTCAATAACAACATCTCAACTACAATGAAATGCACAACATCAAATAATATCTATTGCATAGCTCATTCATTTCTCCTTTAATGTATATTTTCACTTCCCAGACTGCAATAAACTTCTTATCTTTGTATATCTACTCGTACTACATCATATTCTTGAATCAACTCATTCATAGGAATAAAACAATAGTTATATTCTCCAAGAGCTGGATATATAGAAGACTTGTACCCAAATGGATAGTCACTCTGTACACACATAATAAGAGGAATCATAGTTAGCCAAATCTCGAGCTCCTTATGCATGCTCCAAGAACAAATATTACTCTCTTTATAAAATAATGACACATTCACCCTTGATTAAATAGTGCATGGCCCATGATAGTAGAAATAAAGAGTAATATTTCTAGAATTTGTAGCAGTGTATATTCCCACCAATACACATGTTTTTTTCCTTCATTAAACTTTATCACAACCCATTCTAAAAATAAGAAATATTTAACATAGAAGCCCAAATAAGGTCAATGTTGTCTCAAATACATGTCCTTTATACATGACACTCCATTTTTTAATACAAAGCATTCTCATATGCACCAAACAATAAGCTCTAACTGTTAGGAATAAAGAAAAATCAAACTATTACCAATAAGTAAATGATTTTAATTCTAAAAAAATGATTATTAAAAATCAATTCTGAATCCATTCAAAAGTATAATATATGCAATGGAATTTTGAAACACCCAGTATTAGGAAGATAGTCCTTTACTAAAATCAATCTGAATAAAGATGGGTCCCACAGTATTTATTATATCAACAGTGACATGGAAGCAATGCATAAAACATCTCAAGGTAAAACTAAAGATGAAAATGAGTACAAGCATACAGTTGACTTACCTTAGACAAGCTTCACCCTTAGAGCAATTCAATAGCATGTGAACTAGAAATATAGAAGTTGTGGGATGAGAAACATATTTTAAATAGTGTAAGAAAACTTGACAACTATGCACAACAAGTAACATGAAAGGTAAACTCGGCAGCTGTAAATAACAAGTTATATGAAAGGTTTATATAGTTGATATTTGTTTGATCTAGATAACATCCACCAATGGTAAATAGTTAGCCTTTCATATGGGAGTCTTGGGTTCGAGTCTCCTCAAACTTGACACATAATAATAATTAATTTCAACAAATAATAAAATAATGAATAAACTAGACATCAGCCCATTACTTATAACATAATTGAATATCTTGCAGTCCACTTGGCCTTTAGGGGTAAGTATTGTATAAAGTGAGATAGAACTAGATAATAACCAATAGATCTACAAATCTCCTCATATATTTATTAGTAAAAGAGAGATACATCTACGTGAAGTAACAATATTATTGGTTACATGGAATAGTGATGCAACTAAGGCATCTTTTTCCTTATTTCACATGAATCTACTAGTCAATTAATGAAAAGCACATATTTAATTATAGGTAACAAAATAGCACAAGAATTAAAGAGATGTGGCAATATGGGCATTTCAAAATCATGCATATAGATCTAGATTTTCTATCTCATTTTCTACGATAGCATATTTGTTACCCAATACACTTTAGTCAGTGGCTATAAAGGTAGATACTTCCTTGGTCCTCAAGCTTTAAATCCATTCTTAGGATTTGATTTATAAATCCAATCATACATATCAGGCAATTATAATTTATATCACACTAGAAATAGTAGATTGGTATATGCCTAATATACTCAATAATAAGGGTTATAGTAGTTTTTATTTTTAGGTGTGTCAAAAATCATACTATGGAATTACCATAATTATTATGCTAAGAATTGAATGATTGGTTTTGTAGGCTGATGTTTTCCATGCATATCAAGCTCTTACAAAGGGGGGACTAAAGGAGGAGAATATTGTTGTGTTCATGTCAGATGACATAAAAAATAATATTATTAATCCTTGACTGGGGATTATCATCAACCACCATGAAGGTCAAGATGTTTATGTAGGTGTCCCTAAGGTGATCTACTTTTACAAGTTTACTTTATTGTTCAATTTCATAAGACTATCTCATAAGTCTATCCATGTGACTTCATAATATAATTGCTCTGATCTTGATGAGACTATCTTCCAAGGTTCACCCATGTGACTTACTATTTAAGACCACTTTCTCTAATTGTTTGTTTTCATTTCATTTAGGACTACATAGGAAGGGATGTGAATGTAGAGAACTTGTTTGTTGTTATCCTTGGAGATAAGGACTCTGTAAAAGGTGGGAGTGGGAAGGTCATTAATAGTGGCCCTAATGACCATATCTTCATTTGATAAAGCATCTTCAATGAATTCTAAAGGTAGATCCATAATCTCTTCTTCAAACCTAACAAACCATAAATCATCAATTAACTATGAAGTGAGAACCATTAATGAGATTAGAATAAGAGCTAGAGCATCTGATATAGAACATCTCACTATGGTATCTAAATCTCAAAGGCCTACAGGAAATCATTAAAACCTTAATTTTTAAGCCAAACTAACCTTTAATTCTTTGCAAGATGCTTTATAAGAAGTTCTTTTACATTTTTTGATAATGAAAACTCTGGTATTGATAAATTCTGGAAAGCGTCAGCACAAAATTGCATACAAGATACAACCTCCAACATGTCTACGATCATTAGAACTTTCAAAAGTGTAGTTCTTAGGGTATAATTTAGTGGTTAATATTCGCAAATTGGCTAATTTTAGAATTTTTTGGCTAGTATTTTGGCTAATAATTTAAGATTTGATACAACCTAAATCGCCATAGTTTTATAAAATTCAATTCTAGAATATTTAAAATCACTCAATAATTTATTTTATTGAAAAATTTAAACTCAAAAATTTGCCACAATATTCGTTACATGAATAGATTTGAGTAACCTAAATATAATATATTATTGGAGAAATTAAATTGAACTGACCAATAATTATCATAATTATTAGCTAATTTAGGGATATATTACCAATATTTATTATTCACTATTGATTTAAAGTATATGTAATGATTCTCATAACATTCCACAAGGTAAAAAAATGTTCAATTTTGATTTGTAATATTCCATGGTGATTAATGAACTTCCTATTATTATTGAGATTCGTCAATATTTTATACAAAAAAAATTATGATTCAAAAATAATCGCCAAAATTAATCATATTTAGAATAAAAAATTGAGAGTTTCGCCAATATAAATAATTTTGTTTTTCAAAATAATGAAATATTCGCCAATATTTTATATCTTTTTTTGGAGGTGGCTTTCTTAAAGTTTCCCCTAGTAGTTCTAGTAAATGCTTTGAGTGTTTCACAATAAATGAAGTTTAGTAAATCCATAAATGTCACTTCCTTTGCAATCATTAAAAGCAACTTGGTATATTAGTTATTTCCAAATGAAAAATAGTATTTTAAAATTTGAGAATCAAAAGAAAACATCAAATGAAGTTTTGTAGGTCCAAAATGCCACTGCCACTTCTTCTCCAATTATAAAGAGGAACTTTACATATGTCAATAACAAAATAGCATGCTGAAAATTCAAAAAAGCATCAATCAACAAAATATACATGTACTCAGAATGTAAAACAAATCACTTTTGTTTAGCCTAGACTTCACCAAAATAGATGTCTCTAATAGAATAGTTCTACATGGTAAATATCAACTCAAAAGCTATAAATTAATTCCTCCCTAAGTATAGTTTATTACTACCCCCTATCTAGTCAATTCTTCCCTAGCTATTTAATTAATCTACTCTAATTGTTCCAACTATAAACTCCTCAAGTCTTTTATGATATCATTCTCCATCTGTTTTGGCATTGATACTTCAAAATTGGATAAACTGTTTGCAACTTCTTCTAGTTCTCTAAACACATGAGATACCTTAACTCCTCAAAGGATTTTAACATCATATTAATCCTTTTGATCTACTTATTCAAGTACCAAGTTCTGAATCTCCTTTAATGATACCATTAACTATAATTTGTGAATTACCTTCTAAATGTAGTTTCTTAATCCCTAATCTCAATGCCATTTACATATCTAGAAGAGAAACCATGATCTTAGCTTCATTATTTGTTCCAACTGGAAGCCATTTTGCTCCAATCATTAGGATAATCCCAATATCATCCCTAGCGACATATCTAGCCCCAAAAAGACCTAGATTCCCCTTAGAAGTGTTGTCAAAATTACCTTTGGTCCATCCACTTTCTTACAGTCTCTACAACTCATTTATCCTCCCATCAGATTGAGGTTGAAGCCTCAAAGGCCCATTCACAGGCTACATTCATCTAATTTTTAATCCTTAACTAGAAGCTCCAATGTTGTAGGAGCACCTATAGGTCAAATAAGGCCAATGAAGTCTTTAGCATCTAGAAAGGAAATCAAGGATGTAGCAACACCTTTCAAACCATTTTGTTGTTTACTATAATTATTTGATGTCATTCTATAAGGTAAACATTTGTAAATATGGTCTTGAACCTTCAAAGTAGCATACTGCAAAGTAAAATGATCCTATTTTTGTTGTATCCAACTCTTATGGATGCCCTGATAGCTTTTCTTTCCTTCACTTCTTTGCTTCAGCCTTCATTCTCTTCAATGTGGCATGGTTTTTCCTCTTTTTGCAATTTGTGACCTCATTAACTAATTTCTCACCATACTTAGATGTGGGATTCCCTAAATTCGTGCCACTTTCCTTTTGCATGAAAAGTATTTCAAAATTTTAACTAAAAATTAAGTAAACAATCATTTTTTGACCAATCCAACATATCCCATTTATAGGTGCCTAGGTTCTACTCTAGCTTAAATCAACAATTTTAAAAAAGAATAAGTGAGAGTTGACCAAGGAAATTACTCTCTTTCTTGCTTGATGTGGGTTTTTCATGACCAACATTAAAAATTAAACATTACAACCTAAAAATAATCAATCCTATGGTATCTCATGTGTTGAGAGAACCATAAGAAGTTGTAGACAGTTTATCCAATTTTAAACTATCAATGCCATAACAAACAGAGAATGATATACCTATAAAATTGAAATTTGACCTCCTTATAATAATGTATCCAAACCTATCAATTCAAATGAGTTTTTCCATTTTTTGAGTGTAAGTCTCTTTTCCATAGACCCCAATTTCATCACTCTATTAAACACCTGTATATTGAGGTGATCTTTTAGGTAGTAGCACACTCAAAAGTCAACCAAAATATACTAGATTCCTATTGTAGGAAGAATATTTTCTCACTAAACCATCTGTACTTTTTGAATTTCTATCCACAAAATTTTGATCAAGCTTGGGAAGTAACACACCCTTGCCAATCCACTTAAGATTCAAAACCCCCAAGTATTTTTGGGTATGATAAATAGGTCTTTAGACTAATCATGTTTAACCAAAAATCTTCATGAAATAGGAAAAATTTTCAATTATAATTGCTATAAATCTAATAGAAGAAATTCCATTCACATAAATAAGAAAAATAAAAGCCTAACTTAAACTTTGATGGTTCTAAAAGGCTATAGAACAATTTTTCTTAAAAAATTCTGTAGAGCTTGTGCAATAGTTATTGTGCCTAAGTTGTAGAAAAGTCAAAAATGTGCTCTATGGAATGCTGATTTTTTGCTAGAAAGATATGGTGGCATCCCATCTTGGATCCATTGATTTTTGTCTTCATTTAAATTGAATTCTAAAATACACGCAGTAGAGATTAATTTTGTGTTTACTTTCATTGTATAACATTCTCACTATGATTTTGCATTGATTTTAATTAAGAAATGCTCCAACATATAAATTGAGATTGCATCTAGGTGATAAGAAGTGCAAAAATTACTTCTAAAAGAATGTTACTTTGCTACTATCTATGTCAAATATGAAAAGAACATTTTAAGGTAAAAGTTATGTGTGTTTGCAGGCCTTATCTAATCTAAATGAACAAAGCTCAAGATAAGTGCACCTATGAGCTTCTTAATACCATAGTAAACTTTAAAGACCAAATTTTTTGTTCATTGACATTGGCCTTTGAGATTATCTGTTGGATATTAAGGGTATCAAAAACTTGGGCTCAAGTTTAGGTAGGCTATCTACACAATTTTGCCTCATAAGAAAAACTCATGGCTTCCACAATTCTATCAAAGATAAGTGCACCTAAAAGATTTTTATTACTTTAATCCAATTTAAAGACCAAATTTTATGTTCATAGTGGTTGGTGTTTGTGATGATCCCTTGGATACCAAGGGTGTCAAAGAGTTAAATTAGAGAACAAAAACTTTGTTTTAGATTCCTATCAACTCTGTTGCCTTCATTCTTTGTGCTTTTATAGTTTTACACATACATATCTTTAGTTAATTTGAACAAGCCCTAAGGAAAGCTCTTGAAATTTGAAACCATTAATGGTTGGAAGTAATTATCTAATGACATTTTATAGAGACATACATTGGAACTACATTTCATTTGTACTAAATGGCATTTTCGAGAGAGGCAATAGTTGGTGAATGGAAAACAAGTCATTATTACTTACACCACAAAATGAAACATTTAGGCATGTGGAATATATCTTACTTTCATGTGCAATCATAAGGTGGCTTGAAAACATGTCTTTGTCCCCTTACAATTAATTTATCCTGTAGCATCACATTAGTTTGTTCCTTCAACTTTTTTGATAATATGGAAGCCTGGAGGAAAATGTTTCTTGAAAAGGGGGTTGTAAATTGGAAAATGAAATATAAAAAATAACATTCAATGGAACTCTCTATTATTTATGTTAGTTTTTTAAAGTGTAGTATGAGAGTTATACTTAACTTTTCAAAGAGATTAGTTATCCTACTAGAGTTGGGGTGATGGGTACAGTAGCATTTTGACATTAATAGCATTTTCTATTCAGGGAATGTAGTCAGATTTAAGTATTGTGGAATTTGAGAGATGTTTAGTTGTCAGAAGGGTCTCCCTTTTTGTTGTTACTTTTCTACACTAGTGTTCTATAGCTGATTTGAGAAAAAAATCCCTTGAATTTGAAACCAGAGGATGAAACCCTTTTGGTTCCCTTAGGCAGTCTCATCAAACACTATAGTTGTGCTTAAGCTATTATCTTTCTTCATTCTTGGTTGACTGCCATAGATGTATGCAGGACACAATTGTTGGGAATATTACAGTATTCCCATCTCTTTAGGGATGTAATAGCTATTTTTAAAGTTTTTTTAAAGGTTTTTTAGGACCTGTGAACATTTATTATGATTTGTTAGGATTCATTTTTAGATTAGAATGGGAGAGGCTATTGGAACTCTTTTATAACCAGGAGATGAATCTACCATGAAAGGATAATGAATATGATTGAGCAATGTAAAGAAAAGAAGTCTCTTATTCTGTGTGAAAAATATTCTTGCTTCTATATTCTTTTCCCAAATTCTAAAATTAATTACATGGTATCAAAGTGGATAAGGGGACACATTTTTTTTCATGCACTAGGATTAGGAAAAGTTTGATTTGCCAACCACATCACAACTATTGGGCAAAAAAATTTTATATGATGAAGGATTTAAAGTCACCTTTATGATAGGTTAAACTCAAAATGTTGGTAGCTTGAACATGAGATTTTTTGGTCCAGTAATCTATCCTTGGTAGTGTCCTGAAATCCATCTTTACTAGGCTCTATCAGTGGTTTCAGAACACAACTGAGTATTGGCAATATGGTGCAATTGTTTTCAAAGGGCTAAGTACTTGTTGAATAGGAAGCTCAAGCTGGAAGTATTGATTGCATTTGAAGGCATTGAAGAATGTGACACTAGTGAAGGTGGTAATGATGTTTCTCAAACATTTAATGAGGAATTTGAATTTTAAGATGTTATTGTTGGGAGTGAATGTTTGTCATTCACTCCCAACAATAACACGTTATAGCTATACATCTCTTCCACTAACATCTATGCATCCTTTCCACAAATAAGTCTCTAATGTCCATGAATTGCATTCAACATTTTTATGTACCTGTAGTGGTGTAATAAATAGTAGTGCCAACAAATTAATTTGTTAAAAAATTAAATTATTATTCTCCAAGTGTAGCAATGAAGAGGTCTAATTCTTGCAACATAAAAAAAATTAAGCTTGTAATTCTTGCAAACTTAAAGGTTTGTTGAAGAGGTGGGACTGACTCCAATTTGAAGATATGAAGGGGAGAACTTTGAGTTTGAGGATATCAACTTAGAAATTTATTTTTCAAGTATAAAGTGAGAAAATCAGTTGACAACAAATAAAATAAGACATTCATTGAAGAGATAATTCATAAAAAGCATCAAATCAGCAATAGTCTAGAAAATACATCAAGTTATTTGTTTTGATTAAAGGTAGTGCCTTGCAAATAGGAAGGATGAAATCCCTTCCAAGTCCACAAGAATTGGAAGGGAAAAAGCTGGAAACCCTTTCATGCTCTTATCAAGTTTGGATGGAAACCCAAATCTTTGTCAAGAACAAATACCCTTGGTATTGTCATTGTTGATTTAGGGGAAAAACCCCTAATTCAACATATTTATGATTATTTCCATTGAATTTATAATATGATTTACTTTGGGTATTGTATTATGATTTATTGGTCTAACTATATTCATAAATTCTTAAATCTTTGATAAATCTATTATCGATAAGTAGGAGATAATTTCCACAGCAAGTCGAATTGTGATATTGCTATCAGCATTTAACTATGTGATTTTAAGTCAAATTCATTGACCCATGCTTCATGAGTAGTGATTCAACATGAATCCATCTCTCTTGAGAATAAATGGAACACTTACCACCCATTTGAAAATCTCTTAAAGAAGTAAAGGCATTTGCTAAATTGCATTAATACTAAAGCACATTATTCCTTAAGCATCTTAGTCATAGCCTAAAGAACTTTAATACTAAAAGCAATCTCACTAAAATTATTTCAGATGTTCTACTACTTCACTTTTTATTAAAAACTAAAAGGTATCTACATTTATAAAAAACTCACACCTATGTTAAACAAAAGCTCTCACCTATGTTAAATAATAATGTTAGGTATAATACAAATGGACATGCTAAATCATATCCTCATTGTTTTAAGCCAAAATTCTTTTCCATTAAGAAATATATATAATATAAGTCATTGCTTCACTCTAGCATCAATTCAAAACTAAGGAAAAAACTACAAAATAAACTTCAACATTATATGTACAATAACTCATAACAACTTACTTTCGAATAACACAAGCTTGCCAAGTACTATAAGAACTTAGAAGTCAAAAGTGGACTAGTATCTAGGAAGAAGGTTTCAAGCTAATGCAACTTTTCATGCTTATGAAGGTCCTCTTTTGTAGTCCATAAAATAGCCTTTTTTGTTAGAGAAATTTGAGTATTATCTAATTACAAGTAGAATTCCTCTTTTGATGCATCTTGGTAGCCCAAGACAATGGTTGACTCCCATTATTTATGTCACCTCTCCATTTTAGATTTGAGAGCTAAGCTTCCCACCTTGATTTCCATTCTTCTTTCATAAGTTCCTACTAGAATTCAATACCTAAACTCAATATGGAATGGTAAAATAGTAAACATTACTATTATAGAGCACAAACCACATCTTTATCATGCACAGAACAACAGAACATGATTTTGGAAGAAATAAAATATTTAATACAAGAACCCCTGACAACTAAGAGGTACATGAATCCTATCAATCAAGCTAGGATTAATAATGTCATTATTGGTACTGAACATATGTAGTCCTTGAATATGGGAAGAGGAATAGGCACTTCAAAGCTCAAATGTATTTACTTTTAATCAAAAAAGTTATAGTTCTCATTCCATGCAAACATCATTAGTATAAATATATATTATATATTTTGATGTCCACCAGACAAAGTGGTATTAACTAGTAGTGAAGCAATATGACCTAGACTTAGAGGGTTAAAAGCTTGAATAAGATTACACTTTGTAAGTTGCCAAAATTTTGGCAAAGAGTTGATTTGACTAGTTTCACTAAAGAGGTCATCTAAGGAGTATTAATTTTGGAAAAAGTTCAATTAAAAAGAAATTGAGATATATTATCATAGTTAATAGCTGATAAATTATGGGAAGATATTATTCAACAACAAGATGTTGAGTTGATAAAGTGAGAATTAAAGTAGACCAAGATGCATAACCCAAAACTTCAATAGCTGGAAGAACTAATTTTTATTATTGCAAATTTAGATGTAAAAAGGCATAGCCACAAGATCAACCTTCACCCACCATCAATGATTAAAGCATGGGAAAAGTATTATAGGTTTTATACCAAAATAAAATGCTGAAAGTTACACAAAAAGCCAAGACATATTATATATGTTGGATATTTAAGCAAAGAAAGCCACAGAACCAAATCTCCAAAGACAAATAATGACAAAAATATGAGTCAACAAGTTGTTAATGGAGAGTTAGATATCCAAAATAGAAATAGAAATTTAAAAAGATGGTCACCTTGAAAAACTAGATTAAATTTTGCCTTGTGATAATATTTTAGATTACCAAATAACAATTGAAGCAAAATAGACACAGTTCTTAAATCTGCAACTCCCAAAACATGATAAATTTACTAATTTTAATACAACTTTAGTTACATTTGAACTTTTTATATTTGAATAGGCACTCAAGGATAGATGAATTTTATTAGGATTCAATCAAAGAAGGGAACATATCGAAATTTACTAATGAAAAAAATATAAATATCTGAAAACAAAAATTGAGTTATTTTACTACATTAGATATTCAGGGGGATAAACAATCACTTTGCTAAGGCATTGTTAGAAAGACTAGGCAACTAAAGATTAAACCACAATAACTTGAAAAATAAATCAACTTATCCAATCAAAGTTGGAAAAAAAAATAGAAATTTAAAAATAAAAAACAAAAACAACAAAGTTCAAATCCTCAACCATCAGATTTAGATACCATAAAAGCATAAAATATTTACTAGAAAAGACAAACTACAAATCATGAGCAACCACAAACTAAGATGTTTTCATTGCATTAGATATACATTCAAAGTTCTCAAACCTTCAACCATAAGAAAAGCAAAATATTTTACAAGGTTAGTTGAAAGAAATTAGATGCCTAGATAAACTTTGGAGATCAAATAGGAATAATAGATGGGAAAAATATTCCACACAATAACTTGAAATATAAAACTTTCCACCCCTAGACACCTATGGACTACAAAAATCTAAAGCATTATTTCTTGATTTATAAACTTAGAGCTTCAAATATTAGATAACAAAACACCAACACAAGTTAACTCCTTTGACATAGTTATTGTTGGAGATTAAAAAAAACATCAATTTTGATTACTTAACTAGAGAAAGCATAGAAAAAAATAGATCTTGACCCCCAAAACATGCATTCTTTTACAAATTTGATCTCCAAATCTCAATTCCTAGTATAATAAAACCTCACACAGTTGAAATCTTAAAAAACAAAAATTTCAATTTCAATGCATCAAATGGTAATAACCCTGTCATCATCAACTCAACTCATATAGATTTTAAAGCAAATAAACAATCAAGAAATCATTTGCTTTGATTGAGTGGATCCAAATGATCAGAAAGACAAAATCTATTTTCACTCTTGTGACCACTCCAGAGAGAGAGGAAGTTTTTATTGAATCTTCTTGATTGAGATTTTAGGAGTGAAAAAAAAAAAGAGAATTGAAATTCATTGAATCTACTTGAATGAGAACTTAGGTGTCTAAAGCAATCAAAACCAGTAGGTACATTGAATTTTCTTGAAATATGCAATCAGGATTGATAGATAATTGTCACACAAAACTAGTAGGAACACAAGGGTAGAAGTAATAAACTAGTCCATTGGCTCTGCTTGAATGGATTTTTAAACCAAAAATACGAAAATGTCTTTAGCTTAAGCATGATTTAAAAATTTAAAAGTCATCAAATAAAAAAAAATTTGTTTGCTCAATGCCCTTACCTCTTGTGGAAACTATAGATCACAAAAATTGAAACATAAGAATGCTATTGTGCTTATGCCCATTAAATATATAGCAACACATCACAAAGCTAGACTACTCGACATAAAAATGATGAATCTCTTCTATTAAACATCTCTTTCTAAAACTTTGATGTTAAAAATACACACAATCTAATCTAGAAATTGCAAATAAAAATGATAACTTGCATATATCCATTGAAAATTTATCAGCTCATCACAAGACCATGAATTTTAGCTGCATAACACACAAATCTAGACATGAAAAGTGCTACTTTGCATATATAATCATTGAATATATATCAACACATCACAAAACCAAAATTTGAAGTATAAAACACACAAATTGAGGCATAAAACTAATTTGCAAACACTCATTGAATCATAATGTTAACTATAGCCTATAATATAGCATTTCAAGCATACAAATGCCATTTTGCATATATATCAATGCATCACAAAACCAGAAAGTAACCTAGGGTGCCTATACTCATTGAATATACACCAATATATCACAAAACTAGAACACAAATTCAAACATACCCATTGAATATACATCAACACATACCATAGCAAACGCTCCAGCAACTACATGAAGGTTTTAAAAATGAAAAATTCATCAAACAAAACAAAATTCATTTGCTCAATGCCCTTACCTCTTGTGGGAATCCTCCTAGGATCAGAGAGAGTCTCATAAGCCTCTTTCACTTCAATAAACCTTCTCGTTACTCATCTACATGTTTAGGAGGACAAACATTAGGATGATACTCTCTAGCCACTTGTCAATATGCCTACTTGATATCATCTAACCCCACATTGCCAGATATACCAAGAAATTCCTAAAAGCTCTAAGATGGGCATTGCTCCTTAGATCCCATCATTGCTGTAGCAGAGGGACTCAAGGGAGACCTCATTGAATTAGTAGTATGACCACCTATGAAAATCAATTGTTTATTACCTGTGAAGCCTCGATACCTGTAAATTTCCATGATACCCTTATATGTTGGAATGAAATAATGATACGAAAATAAGCCTACATGAATAAATATTACATTTTAACATACTTTTTGAGAAATACTATTATATTATACTTTTAACATATTAAGGTTATGACCCAAGTTGGTTGAAATTTTAACCAACTTGAGAATGCTTACAAAATTTTTGACCAATATAGGGATGGAAATCAAAAAATAAAGGAAATCATGCCTTTGGTCAAAAAATAAGTACAAATGTACAAGTGGATGCTTATCTTGGTTATATCAGTCTACCAATTGAGGTGTAGTGCCATGTCATGAGTATTCATGGATTTATTACCAATTTTTGTTGTACAATTTTGGCATCAAAACTTTAGGCTCACCATTGAAGACCTTAGAGGCCCTGGATGGGATCCAAAATGAAATCGACTAGATATTATCCTTGTTGAGTGCTATAGATTAGAAGTTGAGGATTCCAAAAAGTAGTTATAGTAGCCAATCAGAGAAATGGTTCAAAAGTTATGGTCTTATAAAGTTAGGCTGACCAAAATTTCCAAAATAAGTATCAAAGATGTATCAGTCTAACTCTATATGTAATTTTAGAGTTAGTTGGTCTCAAGGGTTAGGGTTTGATGTATAGAAACTTCTTGAGCAGTGTAAAAATCCCTATGTAAGGAATTCCCATACATTGTCTAGCACAAATCTGGGTGGTAGTTCCCAACCCTATGTTGCAAATTATTGTAAGGAAGGTGCCCATGTGGGTTTGAATATTGTATTTCAAAATTCTATAATTCTGCATTTGCAATGATAATAAGAAGCCTATATTTTGTTCTTTCCAAATGTTGTTATTTCTTTGTTTCTTTGTGTTTGTGGTATTAAGGGGAGCACCCTTCATCAGAAACTATGGGGGAATTGTAGGATGAAGAAAAACATTTTGTTGTT
Source organism: Cupressus sempervirens (assembly GCA_028749045.1). Classification (NCBI taxonomy): domain Eukaryota; kingdom Viridiplantae; phylum Streptophyta; class Pinopsida; order Cupressales; family Cupressaceae; genus Cupressus; species Cupressus sempervirens. Next base: position 330,351,746 of record CM053793.1, on the reverse strand, counting down.
GTTGTATCAAGACATATTTTTAATATTGGGTGATACTTTGATGTTCTTCCCTTTTCATGGATCTTTCTCCTTCACTTAACAAATTTCTAGAATGTTCTAGAATAAGTGATATTGTTTTGATATGTTTGTATACACCCCCCTTTATAATTATGATATTCTAGAATTTTTAATATTTATGTTTTTAGCTAGTTAGTACATTTATTTATTAACTTGTTTTATAGATTTATAATCTTATAGGAATACTTGTTCTTACTATTGTTTTTGATAAGAAAAACAAGTTTCAAAGGGAGTTTGAAACCCTTACTACTATTCTTACTAATGTTATTCACCAAAAAATTATTCCTTAACCAATAAAATAATCAAAATATTTTATTAAATAATCTAATTTTTGAATATGTAATCTAAAATTTACAATATTTAGACTTTATCATTTATTTCCTTATCCTTACCACAACAAGAAGAGGCTCTTTCTCTCATGGAGCTCTTGTTATAAGTTATACATCTTTTTTGAAGAGATGTGAAACTATAGATCTATGAGATGTGTTAAAATAAATCTAGGTAACTAATTTTTGAATTAGAAAACTCTCTTCTTTTTGCAAACTCTTTCTTTGTGCTCATTTTCATCTTCCCTTAAAGCATCACTTGCCCCCCACCTTTATGCCCACTACTTCTGACCATATATGGAGGGTGTAAATCATAATTTACCCCCCCAATATACATATCATACTACTCATGCCAAACCAAGTATCAAGTTATTAGAAAATCTAAGAGATGTCTTATATTCAAAAATACTAGAATTCTTTACTTCAGATCCCCCCATCTACATAGGAAACACAATTCTTTGAACGTGAAAAGAAGGGACAAACACTTTCAAGCTAGAAGGCACATGCAATCCCACTCTTCTCCCACTATTTCTCTCAATCATAATAGTCCACATAGAGAAGTGGGCATTTGGGTGATTCCCTTATCATCTTTGATTCCCTCCTTTGTTACTGATGCTAACACCATTCCAAATAATGGTGTTAGTAGTAACCCTTATTTCCCAACCCCCCTTAAAACCCTAAATCAGAGATGCTGACAAATGAAATTGATGAATAATTTGGCTCAGGATGCATCTTTAAGAAATATGAAAGGTCACAATGGTACAAGAGATAAATAAGGCTGATCAAATTTCCAATAGACAAAGCAATCATCTAGACCATGATGAGATAATAATATTAAAAGGAAGCAATGTGGAAGATAAAAAAAGACTATCATCTCTGTAAGATGATGTTTTTTCTAATAAAGTACATAAGAACATACTTGGAAGTTGATGTAAAATAATTGTGTGATAAAGAAATATGTGATTTGTATAGCTCATTCTTATCAAAAGGAGTCCTAAAGGATGAGCAAAAAGACTTGGCGAAGTATGCATTAAAGATATTTGTAGATAAGTCCTATAAGATTAGAAAAGATTTGGTAGAGAATGTAGCTAGATTCAATATGTCTAGAACTAATTTAACCATGAATTTTTTATCAACAACACAAGTGGCAACTATAACTAAAGGTTAACTGGCCTACGATGCAATGGTGTGTATAGTGAATGAGATTCCATATCCAATGATAATATTTATGACCATGGTAATATCGTACAATATGTGCCACTCTAGTAGGGAAAATCAAATCCCTAACAATGCATCTCATGGAGCATTCTAATCCATTCACAATAAATCATTGACTAACCTATATAGATACTTGTATAGGTAGATGATGGAAAACTTGGGTAAAATCTTGAGTGAATATAAAAGTCAAACCCTAAGTTTGGTTCAATACATTTTGCATATTTTGCTACCTTAGAGGAGAGTTGTAAGGGTCTTCACTATATATGTGGATTGAAGAAAAGCCTGTAGCTATGAAAATAAGTGAGCTCTACTAGAAATTTGAAGGAAAAGGCTATGCCATAGGGTATGTGCAGGATCACGATGTACCAAAAAGTGGTGATTTGAAAAATATGTAGTTCTGAAATGCCTCAAAGAATTTCAAAATCTATTCCCACTTTTTTCCCACCCATCCTGATACTAAATGAAAACAATTAATACCTTTATAATTCCTACTATATCTTTCAATACCAACCTTATATGTTCATCTTTAAAACATCCTGAAAATATGTTTTTGGCATGTTCTTATGTGTTTTTTACTTCAAGCATGTAGCTGATGACTTTTTTTAAACCAAAATTTGATGTAACGAAAAGGGTTTCTTAAGAATGTTCTTAGCTTTTCATAAATGTAAGTTTTGTCAAATTACGAGTTCAGTAAGTAATTATTACTTATTTTTTAATGGAGTTAGCTACAAAGTGCTGATTGACATATTGGTTGAAAAATAGCTATAACTTTCAAACCGTATAAGATTTGTGAAATCCAAAAGATGCATCACATTCTATGCTTTGACTAGTATAAGAAAAAAAAAAAGAAAAACTTAATTTTGATTTTTTTTGAACTAGTTAAGGTGGTCAGACATGGGAGTTTTTTAATTCTGAAAATAGTATAGTAAAAAATTCATAATTAATTATTTATTTGGAATAAAAATTTCCAAAAATATGCGTCACATCTAGGCATGACTCTAATTTCTATATCTAAAATTATATTTAAAAATATTATCATTTGATTATGATTAAGGTGGTTAGACATACACCTACTTTTTATTTTTGCCCTGAAATTTTTGTAGCACTGCATTAAAATCCAAACTTTTGACCAATCAAATAATTTTTTCTCCAAATAAGGCCTTGTAGTTTAGAAACTAGATTCAATTTTCTACAAATTATTTTCTTACAAATTTTTGATATAAAGTCCAGAACCACTTTAAAATTATGTGTCAAGTTGACATAACCATGATTTGCTGGTTTTTCACTGCCACTTAAGGCCATAGTTTGGTACACCATGATCCTGCACATACCCCATACTATGAGATTATTTCAAGAACTTTTAGAAGAAAATGCACCAACAAGAAAGGATTCCCATGAGTCTAGTGGAAATTTATAAGAATGACATATTTTTTCTTGGAAGTATAAATAAGTGACTTATATCTATAGTTCAACTAAGAATCTATGAGTTAACACCATTCATATATAAGGTTATTGAAGAAGATGAAAAGTCATACCTTGAACAGTTATTGTCAATGGAAGAAAGGTCAATTTTTCCATGTTTTGGTACCTATACAAAAGCAAGGAACATACTTCTCTTAGATTAAAGTAAATATATGGAAAGGAACCCATAGAGGGTAATGAGAAGCCAATTCCTTAAGTCATCTAAGAATCCATTAGTTAAAGTGATAAGTATTAAAGAGATGGAAGTTGAGCTAGAAAGGAGTCCCCCACATAAGTCTCAAGTATAAGTGGAGGAAAGAAGGTCACCACCAACACAACCAAAAAAAAGACTCATTAGAGAATGAGATTGCCAAAGAAGTAGTAGGAGAAATAATAATAGAAGAGGCAAAAGAAGAAGCTAAAGTAGAAAAGACTTCAAAGAAAGGTAAGAAGAAATCAAAACCACTTTCCATTGATGAAATCATTGAAATAATTGTTAGGAAACATAATTAATCTATATTGAAGAATATATTCTCAAAGTTTTCTAAAGATAATAAAAATAAAGAAATAAACGTTGTTCTTACAAGTATGAGAGAAAATGGTGAGAAACTAGAAGATGTTGGGGTATGGATATCCAAAGAGTTAAGAAAGATACTCGATGAAAAGTGAAGTGTCAGTGTAAAGAATCATGGGAAATGGTACAAGAATTCATGACCAAAATGAGACCAAACTTAATAGATTCACACAAAGAAATGTGTATAGAATTATATAGGAGAACATTGAATACTACCAAGGACATGATTGATATAATAACTAGTCATATCTATCAAGATCGAGTGAGTATAGCTTAGCACTAGAAATAAAATTCTCATGAAATAGGTATGTATGTTGAGAAAAATCAACCACAAGGAAATACCAATGACTCAGGAACATCCTTGGTTGGGTAGCAGTCCTACATGTTGGGGTATTTTGACCTTGAATTTGGAGGATTTAGTTAGTGAAGAGGTGGTACTCGATTGATACCGAGTTATTCATGGTTTTTGAGTTCACTGAGTGACTCAGTTAATGATGGTATTTGATGATTCTTGGGGCACTTGGTAGATACAATAAGCTTGATTTACACTAGAAGCTTGACAATAGTGTTTCCCAAGTTTCTCACTTAGTGAAGGGACATGGTCTATTAAGGTGGCATTGGGTGTATATTGTGGCTCATTTTGCACTGGTTCTTGACAATAGTGTTTCCCAAGTTGGCTTGGTTAGTGAGGGATCTCAATTATGCTTGGTTGAATGTTGATGCTTGGTGGTGGTTTTTGACACTCAGTTTGGTCTTGGTCTTTGTGGTGCCTGATTTGTGTATGAGATGAATTTTGGAATTTAATTTGGATTGTGGATAGTTAATAAGTGTTGCAACCAACTTATGGCTTATGAAAATATTTAATGTAAGGGTTTATTTTAATTTTTAATGGGCTAGAAAAACTTGTGGCTTAGTTGGGTATAAGTATGGGGTCTTGTTGAGTCTTCAGGAATTCATTTATTTAGAGGAGATTAGGAGACAATAATCTAGCTTGGAGAAGAAGATGAAGTGTAGGAAAGAATTTTGAGAAGGGCTAGAAATTGAGGCTTAGCAAGCTAGGAGATTGCTTGGTGGGCTTGTGAGAACAAGTTGAGATTTCCTTGGGTTTTTCTACTACAGTGTGGATCTGGATTAGTTGGGATTAGGATTGAGTTGGATTTTGAGGGATCTTGCATAACTATTTTTGTAATTTCTTTTTGTATTTGGCCCTAATGTAGAAGGCCTTAAGTCAGGCATACTGCATTTAAAATTTTTTAATATTAATAAAGTGTTGAGAATCAGTATTAGATCTTGCATTTTTGGTGTGTTTCTACTATGTGTTTATTTGTAGAGATCTAGATCACCTCTAGTAGAGGTACCCTCATATTCTTGTTGCATCAACCGATGACCCATTTGGTTCATAAACCAAAGGAGTGGAGAGAGAGTTAAACAAAGAGTTAAAAAACAAAGTGTTGGCCATGAGATAGGAAAAAGTAAGGAAGGAGAAAGAGATAAAACTCCTAGTCTTCAAAGGGAGAAGGATCCACAACTAGAGAGAAAGCAGGAGAAATCAATAAAACTCAAGGAGAACCTATTGAACCTCAATTGAAGGAGAATGAACTAACCACTCAAATTATGAACATTGAGCAACATGAAGACATATTATTGATCATGCATGAAGATGTACAAGATATAGGAGAATTAGTGAATTCACTAGGAGCTATGACTTAGCACAAAATTGATGAGGCAATTAAAGTTGCAACCATTATAGTTGAATCCTCAACAAATAAGGATAAAGCAAAAAATGAGAAATTGCTTGAACTTTTACATGTACAAGATGAGGAACCTCTAGAGGAAAAGTCTCTAGAAAAGGAGCAAGTACAATATATTTTATCAGAGGAACATATATTCCAAATTGAAGTGGAAGAAGTGAAACAAGAGGAAATAGAGACAACACTAGTAGGGCCAACTTCCTTGAGATCCAAAGTCTAAGAGAATAGGATACTTGGACATAGGAGAAAAAGAAGAGCACTAAGAATATTAAGAGTACCATGAGAAGAACATGCAAGAAAGAGGAAAAGACCAAGGAGATATATGATGACATCTTAATCATTATCATCATTGCCATCTTCAAGCTCTGAATATGAAGTCCAAATCTTTGAGAAGAATAAAAATGTAGAAGAGGCAAAGAAGATAGTATATGTCATCATTGAAAAAAAGAAACGAATGATAAAAGACATGGATCTAGACGAGATTAATGAATATAGACAACTTTTGAAGAGATAGGAGAAGCTAAAAGAAGTAATAATTAAGTGTTGGAAATAGCAATGGGAAAGTAAACTCTCATGGGGGCAGGGGAGGGAGGGGGGGAGGGGGGGGGGGGGGGGGGGGGTGAATCAATGCTTCAAAACTTTAACCATAAGACATTCACCACACATCCATCTCATCATTTAGCATGTAAACTAAAATATCTAACTAGACATGTTCATCCATACCATGAAAAAAATAGCACATAACACAAAAAATTTGTTATCCAAAAACCCTCTGATGAGAAGGTAAAACTAGGGTGGGGATGACACCTACAAATATTCATTACTATAGCTATAAAGTGTACCTAATTAATCTTACAATAATTTTGACCATAAACTATGGTCTACCTAGTGAGGGGTGTTTCTTGTTAAATGCTTACAAAGATTATTAGGTTTCACCTTGTTAAAGGATTTCAACACCCTACTAAAAGTGTGCCTTGTTAGAGGATTTGAACTTACAATAAAGAAAGCACTTAGTTAAGAGATTTACACAAGTCTATTAAGACTACTATGTTAAGAGATTTACTTTGCATCACCTATTAGAATGATTCAACACCATGATCCTTCAGATATCACTATGTTGCTAGATGTTAGATCTTCTCTTTCCTAATGAGATCTTGATCCTTTTGATAAGATATGTCTCATTTGTCCTCTCTCAGCTTTCCTCTATTCTCTCTAACTAATTCTACAATTCATATCATTATCAAAACCTCCATAGCCACCATGAATACTTTCTCTACACTTATAATTTGTCTCCTTCCATGCATTCACTCATCATGCACTCTTCTTAGGATTTTCCTCCTCAAGTAAACATAGGTGGGCTAGGGTTAAGTAGGAATCAATGAGTTTGGTTTATCCATATTACCACTTAGAACATCCTTGAATTTGATTGGTTTCATGTACTATATACAGATTCATAACTTACCTCCATACATATCTTCTATAATCATAAAACAATCTTTAAGTCAGCCAAAAAATGGTTTACATAGAAGTTTGTGCCATTACAAATAATTATTTTCAAAACTATTGACTCATCATCTGAAGGCTTTGATGCTCGACCATCACTATATTCACAATGTTGTAACTTGATTCCTAAATGGCTCAACATGCATTATTTACTTGGCTCTTGAATCAGTTGGCATGTATAGTCTACTCAACTAATGAGTGACTCAGCACATAAGTATATTACTCAGCATGTATTGTTTGACCACTGATGCTCAACATGCTTTGATCACTCAGCTTGTATTGTAATATTGGTAGATAATGAATAAGTGTTTTGTCACTTCCTTGTCAAAACCAATCTGAGATTAACAATTTCCCCCTTTGACATGAGTGAAAAAAATACATTTTCATGCATATAAAATCCTTATTATGAGCATAACTTAGACAACATGTCTATGACTCGATTCCCATACAAGATTTCAAAAACTTCAAAATTTTGCAAAATAGATGACTAATTGTCATACCTTATTTCTCCATTTCTCCATTACAACATTACTCCCCTTGAGTAAATATTTCCTTTTTGTATCTGAATTTGATACTCTTGTTGAGTAGATTTGTCATACCCTATTTTTGAATCATTACTCCCCCTTTCTCAAAACTTCATAATCCCTTCATCGACAAAAAATTCATAATCCCTCTTTTTTGACACTTATGTCATAAGTGGTACACTAATAGCATGCTTATCTAAAAACTATTTATGGATATCAATTATGATCTTTAGAGATGCATCCCAATTATTGCATGCTACATGTAGAGATTTTTATTAAATGTCTAGGTGGGTAGCAAGGTCAACTAAGCCATCATGAGTAGAAAGTTGGTTATCTTTCTTCATCAATGTCTCAGCATAGGCTAGTTCCTTATAAAACACTTCCATGTGTAGAGTCAAAATGGATTGGATAATTATCAAGGTCTCTCTAATAGTAGCATCTTATGCTTGCAACTCAAAAAGCCTACCTTGTGTGGATAGAAGTCTCTAAAAATGAGATTGACTTTTACCAGGAGATAGTTTCAAGGTATGAGCTATAAGTTTTAGATCTCCCTATAGTTTTTTAACATCCCTATGTGAATAGAATTATATCATATAGCTTGGTTTAGAGAGAGAAAATATTCTCTAATACCTTCTTCACACTTTCTACTTTGGTTTCCAGATCAACTTGACTGAGACTAATAGCACTAGAAATGTTTTCAAGTACCTTTGAATGGAATTTCTTCTCAGATCATTCTAAGAGTTTCACATTGGAATCTAGGTCTTCATATTTTATTTTTTCAATGATATTGAAAAGTTTTCTAATGATGGGCTTGTCTTCATTTATCTTAGGGTGACTAAAAGCATCATAAAACATGTCTTTAATTTCATGCAAAACTTGTTTTTTCTTATACTCCTTTCTCATTATTTATTGCTTCTTTCTCTACAGAGGTTTGCATAGAATACTCATCTCTTCAATTGTGATTATTGATAGATCAAACTTGGGCAACTCAATCGCCTCATCTAGACTTACATCTCCAAATGATGTATCTTTTGCATGGGATGTGCTAGGATTAGGCTTTGAAAAATGTAGTCAGGTAAAATCTGTACTTAACCTTTGAAGAGTATGACTAGTAAGAGGAGATATAGAGACTAGTAGGGTAACTAATGTCTATATAGAAATCTACATCTTTGGTTTAGTAGGCATCTCTGACTCTTCAGTCCTATTGTCCTTCTTCACTTCTTTTTGAACTTCACCTTGAACTTGTGGAGTAAATACAAGACTTGCCTTCTGACCTATATGAACTTTAGTTCCATCTTTTTCAATATTAATAATGGAAGAAAAACCTAAACTTCTTAGGCTAGGAAATTGTGTCTATATGTTGTCCCCTTGCCTCTTTCATTTGAAATTCTATAATGGGCATTGTAGATGGTGTCTTAGTTATAGTAATAGGTTGTGCCTCTATGGATTGATGGAGCACATTGGATGTTTCTTGTAGCTTCTCCTCTATAGATTTCTATTCTACCTTCTCAATCACATATACTCTCACCAAAACAAGATTTGCACATAGTTTTACTACTATGGTGGAGTCAACGAATATCTTTATGAGATCTTCCTTAGCCAAAGGATTTATGTTCTAAGATGACGTGTCAAGAAAAAACTTGATTTAATCACTAATTCCCATGGACTCACGAGGTCCATGTGTGGTGGGCTGACACTTGACACTTGTACATCTCATACATCTTGATGCTCATCATCAACTGTAGCCTCTTCTGGTGTTGTCTCTTTAGTCCTACCTAGACTATCATTCTTGACTAGGACTTTAGTATTTTTTACATCTTTATGTGCATCACTTTCCTTAGGTTTATTTGTACCTTCATCTACCTTCCTTTCAACTATTGCTGTAGGTATCTTATAGATAGTCTTCCAAAGCAATGTGCTTTGAGTTACCACTTCTTCTACATTATTCCTCAAAATCTTGAAAGCTCTATATTTAGGCACAAATCTTGTCTTATACTTATTCACGGGTTTAGCCATCATCTTCTTATCCAAACAAGGCATAACTTGGGCTAATTGTGCCTCTCTTATTTTTCTTTCTATGGTCAAACTAAATTGCCACTTTTGCTCAACTCGATAATATAGACTCTTAGGTAATGAGTTGGAAAACTCTAGTGGAGTGGATTTGAAAGTTTCCATCATGTCATAAATGGCCTCTTCAACATTATTTTTATCCTCACTCCCTAGATTATCAAAATTTACATGTGTGAATGTAGATAAATCTACATTTGTAACAATATTTTCACAAAATTATCAATATTAGAGGAAGGATTGTGACTTAACACTTTGAATTGGCTCAAGTCATCTGACTCCATCCTGTAATCATCAAAATTTGGTTTTGGCTCAAATATTTTCTTCAATCTCCTATATGTTTTCTTAGTAGGATCACTCGACTTTACTATGTGAAGAGTCCTCTTACATCTAGGCTTTGCAACTTTACTTGCATGAATAGTGGCTACCCTTGTGTTAGACCTTGTAGTAGGTATTGTAGGCTTCTATAGTGGATTCTTCATAGGCTTCTCTAGTTTCTCCACTATTTGGTCCTTGGCTTTCCTCTTCTTTGTCTTAGTGTCTTTTGGTTTTGCCTTGATTTCTTCTCTCTCGACACCTTCTACATATTTTTCTAGATCCTCTCCTTGTTCTTGAGTTAATGCCAATGAGACTTGAACTTTTTCTTCATCTTCTTCATCATCACCTTCTTCTTCTTCTTCTTCTTCTACCCATTCTCCAAATCTCTCCTTCATATTTTTAACAAGTTTTTTCTTCTTCCTAAGAACTATAGCTATTTTCAAATAAATAGTTATCCTTGATTTAGCTTCCTCATAGTTTCAAAATGAGGTGGAACTCTTATTAATGTCTTTTTCCAATAAGGGTATAATTTCTACAAAGGCCTCATCTATGTTTACCTCATATGGCAAGGGCTTAAGCCATCTAACCCTAGGTATAGCTACCTACACATATGTATGGTCAACATACACTAAGAAACAAATAGTATCATAGTGTTTCTCGACTAAGGATACATGGATCCTTAACCTTTGTTTCATGGATTTCTTGAAATCCTCAAATTATCATGTCATCACTACATCAAAGTTATCACCTAGTTGCTCTATAAATTTTAAAGTTTGCACTGCAATAGACTTGTTGGTCTTCCAAGAAACTTTTACAAATGTAGCGAATTTTTTCTACACATAGAAGAATATGCAAACTAGTAAAGAGACAAATTTACAAGATGTACTCTTTGCTTTCCTTATGGCCTCCAAGTTTTTTGATAGTTGTTGTAGTTGCAACTCGACAAGGTCATAGTAATGGTCCCTATTTACTATCTTGAAACCCAAATCAACAACCATGCAAGAAACATTGTTTAGTTAGCTAGACTAAAAGAACTTGTGATAAATCACTCTCACTATAGAGGCAATTAATGGATATATGATTGTGTCAATAGACATCCCTCATTTGTTCCACATTGCACCTGTGTTCTTCTCAATCACCTCCTTTACATCACTTATCATGCTCTTATGTCTATCAAGGGTAAGGTAGCCTAATAATTGGTTTAAGATCCTCTTTGTGAGCTTAATTGGTCCATTCTCTAACAAGATGTAATTTCCATGTATGCAACTCAAAACAATTCTAATCCATTCTGTCTTAAACACATGAGGAAAATCTAGGGCATGGTTCAACACTTTCTATTCAACAATTTTGTATTCTTCCTTCAAGAATTTTTTATCACTTAGTTGGTTATATGCATCATGTATTTGGATGTCACCTAATTCTTTCATCTTTCCTATGTAACAATACCTAACATCTTGAATCATTAAAATTTTTGGTGCTATCATCGACAACACCCTAGATAGATCTCCTTTTTTATGCTATCTCAAGTATTATTTGGAAAGGTGGTTGTCTCACACCATTACTTATCAATTTCACATTGAAAACCATCTTTCCCCATTTTTTAGCACTTGCAAATGAGCTAGACAACATTTCAAATAACTAGGGTTTACAAAAATTCAAACAATGTACCTCAACAATAGTGAAATACCTTTCCAATCTAATGAATGTGATGAGTTGCAGCTGAATCTAGTTCAAAAATTCTAGAATATCCTTTCCCAATTCACTTTCATGCTCTTCATGCTCTCTTCAATCATTGATGAATGCAAATGAGTCAAAAATTAACTATATAACCCTTCATATTTAGAAATAAATGGTTAGAACTTACATAGCTATAAGCTCGACTATCATAGGACTTCCCACTCACTTGGCTTATACATGATTTCTAGTATGCTTGGCTAACATGGTGAGCTTGACCAATACTTACACAATCCCATCACTCAACAATAACTATGAAACTTTCCATGCTTGGCAACAACATGGAAAAATAACAAAACTATATATTTCTTCTAGCTTCTAACCAATACATTGCATCTTAATTCATGCATATATAATATTTTTAGATCTTAGATGATTGTAGTTGAGGTATAATATAACATTTTAAATATTAATCCCATACATACCTCTTGACTATCTAGTTGGGGGTGATGTGATCACCTAATTCATTGGATGAAGTAGTATTATTTGAACTTGATGTGGTGTAATCTTCCTCCTTCCATGTCATGTTCATATGCACTTTGACCTTCTCAACATTGACCTTTTATTTTCCTTTATTGTTTCTATTACATAGTACTGATGACCTAATTGGATAATTTTAGTTGATATGACTAGTCTTGAGACAACTAAAGCATGTAGTCTCACTCAACCATCTATTATAGTTGCCTCTAAAATATGTTCTAATTCAATTCTTAGGAACATGTCCATACTCTTGACAATAGTGATTTAACTATACCTTTTATTTTAGTTGGAATCAAAATAGGAAAGGTAAATTCTAGGAGTGGGGTGACGGGGGTGAATTGGTGCTTCAAACTTTTACCCATAAAAATATTCACCATACATCCATCTCACAATTTAACAAGTAAACTGAAATACAATATAAAGCATAAACATCTAAAGTAAGTAAATAAGTAAGCATTCACACATGTATAAAACATGATATGATTACCAAGAAGCCCTCCAATGAGAAGGTAAAGCTGGGGTGGGGATGGCACCCACAAATCTTCACTACTATAGTAATAAAATATATTCAATGAAGGTTACAATTTTTGATCATGAAACATGATCTACCCTATGAAAGGTGTGCTCTATTAAGAGCTTATAAAGACTATTAGGTCTTACCCTATTAAAGGATTTCAATACCCTATTAGAAGTGTGCCTAATTAAATGACTTTAACTCACAATTAAGTAAGCACCTTGTTAGAGGATTTCAATATAGCATATTAGGTCTACTCTATTAAGAGATTTAACTAATTCACTTTTTATAATGTCTTATCAATGATCTTATGATTAACACTCTATTGCTTGATGTCAAATAACCTCTATATTGATTGTGCTTTATCCTTTCTAATTAGATATCTCTCTACGAATGCCTGGTTAAAGGACTTTAACTCACAATTAAGTAAACACCTTGTTAGAGGATTTTAATATAGCCTATTAGGACTACTCTATTGAGAGATTTAATTGATTCACCTATTAGAATGTCTCAAAAATGATCCTATCATTAGCACTCTATTGCTTGATGTTAGATCACCTTTATAATGATGTCTACTTGATCCTTTATGATCAGATGTCTCTCTACTATCCACTATTTCCTTTGTCTATTCTCCTTTAATTGATTCTCAAATGTAACTCAAATCATAATACATTGGTCACTAGGAATGTCCTATTTGTGCATGCAGACTCTCCTTCTCCACTCTTCTCTCTCTTTATTTCTACTTAGAACATTTAGGGTTTATCCTTCTTAAGAAGACCTAGGTGACCTAGGATTACTTTTGAATCAACAATTGTGATTCACCCATATTGCCACTTAAACCTTCCCTTTTCCTGATTGGATGCATTTAATACATAGGGATTCATACTTAAGATTCATCCTTATCAACAAAAGATCATAAATCAATCCTTAAGTCAACTCAAAAAAGGCTTACATAGTAGTTTGTGTCAATACAAAAAACTATGTTACATAGCATCTGAAGTCACTGGTGCTCAACACTAATTGTAACTTCAATGCTATCACTCAGCATTTGAATGACTCATCATGCACTGCTTTCTTGACACCTAAATCACTTGACACATTCTATCTACTTGGCACTTGAATGACTCAACACATGAGTGACTTGACACTCACTATTTACTTGATGTTCTCTAACTTACATGTTGTGCTCAACATATGTTACTTGTTCATGACAAACTATGTAAATGAGTTAATTGTATAGACACTTACTTCTTAAAACTAATCTGAGGTGAACAATCTCCCCCTCTGACATGGGTGTCAAAAACACTTGGTCATGCATCAATGATCTTATCCTTACAAGCATAACATAGATATTTATTCAACTTCTATAAAAAAAATTCAAAATATCAAAACTTTGCAACACATGACTTGTACCTCTAAAATTTCATATCTCCCCCTGAATTGAATGTCCAGTTCAATTTAGTATTCTATATCAAAATATTTCTCTTGCTAAATAGATTTTTATCAACTGATACTCTTTCTTTATGCCTATCTAAATTGATGTTCACATTTTTTTGTTCTCTTACTTCCCCTTTTTTCTTTGTCTCTTACTCCCCTTTTGGTATAGATATCTCTTTTCTCTACTTTCTTTGTTGCTCCCCCATTTCTCTTGCTCCCCCTTTTTGACATTGATGTTAATGGGTTATACACTAATAGTGTATTTGTCACAAAAATATTTATGGACCTCAAGTATAATCTTAAGAGCTGCATCCCAATTATCACAATCTATCTCCAAAGACTTAATTTGGATGGCCAACTTGACAGTAAGGTGTACTAAGCTGTCCAATGTTAAAAGATTGGGGTCTTTCTTCATAAGTGGTTCTGCATAGCCTAGTTCCTTGGGTAATATGTCCATGTGAGGAGTCAATTTTGATTGGAGGCTGATTAGTTTAGCCCTTATGTTGGCTTCATATACTTGTAATGATGCTAACTAACTCTAAAATTGCAAGAGGTTCCTAAAATGTTTCTCACTTTAAGTCTGAGACTTGGACAAAGTAGCACTAGATGACTACATATGGTTCTCCAAACTCAATATGTGATTCCTTACTTCTTGTGTGAACAGTGTAGGATTACACAATTTGGTGTACAAGAGTAAATTTTCTCTAGTACTTTCTTCACACTTTCTATCTTGGTTGCCAACTCAACCTATGTCAATGTAATAGCACTTCATATCTCCTCATTTACCTTGTTTTGAAACATCCTTTTAGACCATTCTAGTAATTTTACATTAGTATCTAGGTCTATGTCACTAACGCTTTGCACTATATTAGTTAATTATTCAATGATGGGCTTGTTTTCATCTAGAGTTGGCAGTGAGAATGCATCCAAGAAAATCTCTTTGATGTCAATCAAAGATTTCTTTTGCCTATGCTCCTTGTGAGTAGTTCTTGATTTTTCTTCTTTACTAGGGTCTCTTGTAATAGACCCATCTACTCAATTGTGATTTTTGCATAATCAAATTTAGGCAATACAATCTCTTTATCTAGGCTAACATCACCATAAGTAGTTATCTCTTCTACCTTAGATAAGCTAGGACTCAGCCTTGAGAATTGCAATGGTGTAGTATCTATGCTTGGCCTCTAAAGAGATTGACTAGAAGGAGTACTAGATTATGGTAATGTCACCAGTGCTTGAATAGCTAATAGCTCCTTTGGCTTGGGTGTCAAACTTGACTCTTTAGTCTTGTCCTTTTCTTCCTCTATTGTTCTAGTTGCACCTTGATCTTGTGTTAGAGATGCAAGTGTATCTACCTGACTTTTCTAGCCTTGAGTTCCATCATTTTCTGGTGTTTCTATCTTGTCTTCTCCAATTGTCTCATCTTTTTCTTTTTTAGTTTCTGGTACATTCACTAAGACTAGAGTGTCATGCATATGTATACTAATAGTGAAACTTGTTGTCACCTTCCTTTGATATACCAATATAGGTTGTGAAGGTTGTACACTTGTAACTTGAGGAGTAATTATAAATGTTTCTTGTGTTTTTACTTCCTCCCCTATAGTTATTTTTTGCCTTTTGAATTTCATCTACACTCACTAGTATATGGTTTTCACATAGTTTTGCTTGGAGAGTGGACTGGACAAGTATCCTTTTCAAATCATCCTCTATAAGGTGATTGATGTTCTGAGTAATAGTCTCAGAAACATCCATTACTTTAATAGTTTCAATATTTACACTTGTCTCTTGTGGAGGGCCGACACTCAACATTTGTGATGCAAGAGCATCCTGGGTGTAAGAGCAATCTTGCATCACCCCAAAAATATTTGTATTTTAGTCTTTTCTATTTTAATAAGGAGTAGTAGATATGATGGTTACTATTTATGGGAACTTGCTATTTTTAGTAAGTTTCTCATATGAGCTTGCAATGTTCTCATTCTCTATAGAAAGGTACATTTTAGAGTTGTAAGCCTACCATAAAAATCTCATTTCTCAAGCATAAGTATCAAAGAAGTTATTGTGGATTTTTGGTGGAAAAATTTGCAAAAAAATCTTCAGGCTCACCATTAGAGGCCTTAGAGTGCTCAGATGAGGTCCAAAAACTCAATGAAAGGGCTCTAGCATGGTTTTAAGCCTATAGATCAGGAGCTAGCATTTCCAAAAGGTGGTTATAAAAGCCAATCAGAGCAGTGCTTTGTGAGTTATGGCCTTTCAAAGATGGGCTACCTGAAATATCTAAAATAATTGTTAAAGATGTATATGGCCGACTCTATATGTATTGTTAGGTTTTTTCGGCCCTAGGTATTAAGTTTCAATGTTTAGAACCTTTCTAGGTGGCATAAAATTTCCTATTTAAGAAACACCCAAACATTGCCTAGGACAACTCTAGGTGATAGTTCATAGCTTGTCTTGCAGATTATTATAATGAAGGTGCCCATGTGGGTTAGCATATTCTACTTGAAAATTATGTAATTCTGCATATGTGGTGCAAATAAGAAGTCCATATTTTGTTCTCACATTAGCTATTATTTTTTTGTTTATATTATGAGTTTATGGTTTTAAGGGGAGCACCCCTTCATCAAGTGGTATCAAAGTTAGAAATCTTGTGTATGTGGATAGATTTTTGATTGTGAGGTAGTTTGCAGCAAGACCATGCTTTGGGCTAAGTGTGTAGATAGATCATCAGTTGTGAGGAAATTTGTATTAAGGTTTTAATGGAAGCACAAAATTGCCTCCACAAAGAGAGCATGATGAAAGAGTTGTAGGTGTTACACCTAAGGTTTTGTGAGCCCTCCAAAGGAAAATGAAAGCATTGGAAGAACAAATGCAAAGAGGAATAATTCTTCCTATGAAAGATGAAAGCAAGGATGAGGATAAAATTGAAGAAAATGTTAGAGGAGACAGAGTTCTAAACCCAGAGGAAGAGAGGCTTTTTAGGGCCATCTCTAAGATTGGAAAAAGACCTAAGTTTGAGGTTCCCACATTTTAAGGAAATCTTAACCCAAAAGATTTGATTGATTGGATTAGTGAACTAGAGGATTAATTTGAGTATGAATGTATTGAGGATCTAGATAGGGTCAAGTTTGTGAAGCCAAAACTAAATCGACATGCAAAGATTTGGTGGAAAGAGATTTAGTTGGAGTGAAATAGAAAGAGAAAGGACACAATCACTAGATGAGATAGGATGATAGCTAAAATAAAGTGACAATTCATTCTTATGGATTATGAGCTTGATTTTTTGAAGAAGATGCAAGGAATGAAGCAAGTGGGAAAATATGTTCAAAAGTATATTGAAGATTCTATCGAGTTCTCATTAGAACTGGCCATGTAGAAGCTGATAAGGAGAAAGTCACACATTATCTTAATGGGTTAAGGCCAAGCATTTAGGATGAGGTGAGTTTGGTTCAAATGAATAATATTGAGGAGACGTACTAGTTTGCCTTAAGGGTTGAGGAGAAACTGAGCAAGAAGTTTGACAATAAGAACAATGGAAGAGGTCATGGTGGAAGATCTCACGAATGATCTTATGGGGGCTATAATGATGATCAAAAGAATAAGGATAAGGCTGGAAGTAGCAATTAGAACCAAAGGGTAAACAATTCCAATTGTTTCCATGATTAGAAAAATAGAGATTAGAGAGGAAGAGGTAGAGGAAAAGGGTCTAGAAGAGGAGGCTTCTATGGGAAATGTTTTCACTACGGAGAGGAGGGGCATACAACATTTGAATGTACCCAATGCTAAGAAAGGATAGATAAAAGAACCAAAGGCTTGGCTAGAGTTGCACATGTTGATGAAGATGCCCAATCTTCACACTCTAAAGATGTTGAAAGATGAGAAGTCCTAGTTAATAGAAGAGTCTTGCTAAGTGGTGAGAATGAACTTGATCAAAGAAGAAGTTTGTTTTAGACAAAGTGCATATGTGAAGATAAGTTTTTTGATGTGATCATTAATGGTGGAAGTACTGACAATCTGATGTCAGAAATGATGGTCACCAAGTTGAAGCCAAAGAGTTAGAAACACCTATGTCCATACCATATTTCTTGCATGCAAGATGACCACAAGGTTATGGTCAATGAGTAGTGCTCAGTGAAGTTCAAGATTGGAAGCTACTAGGATGAGGTACTATGTGATATCATACCTATGGACATATGTCATATGTTGTTGGGTAGGCTATAGCAGTTTGATATGCATGTTATATATGATGGGCAAGAAAATACCTACACTCTAACCAAGGATGGAGTGAAATATAAGTTGAAACCCTTCAAGGATAAAGAAGAAAAGGTATATAGTGTTGCTAAAATATGTTTTGTTGATGGAAAAGAGTTTCTCAAAGGTATGAAATGTGAGCATGTATTTTTTGCTATAATTCCAAAAGATAGTATCAGATAATGTACTTGATGGATTGCCTCTAATGAGGAAGATGAGTCATCGGATATATTTGATTCTAGGAGCTAGTTTTCTGAACAAAGCAAGGCACAGAATGACACCAGTAGAAAATAAAGAGTTGAACAAAAAAGTTCATGAGTTTTTGTAGAAGGGGTTGATTCAAGAGAGCCTATGTCCATGTGTTGTACCAAAAATTTTAGCACCAAAAAAAAATGGAGAATGGAGGATGTGCATAGATTCTCATGCTATCAACAAGATCACAATCAAGTATAGATTTCTATTGCCAAGGATGAATAATATTATGGATTGTTTGAGTGGATTTAAGTATTTTACAAAGATAGATCTGAAGAGTGGATAGAATTAGATTTGTATTAGAGAAAGTGATGAGTGGAAGAATACTTTCAAGATAAGGGAAGGGTTGTATGATTGGTTAGTCATACCTTTTGGGCTAACTAATACACCAAACACTTTTATGAGGCTTATGAATGAGGTACTAAAGCAATTTATGGGTAAGTCTGTCATTGTTTACCTAGATGATATATTGATCTTTAGTAAGACATTAGAGGAGAATTTGGTCTATATTTGCAAGGTGTTTGATAAGTTGAGGGAAGAAAAATTGTTGATAAACCTAAAGAAGTCCAGTTTTGTGAAGGAGTTGGTGTACCTAGAATTTGTTGTCTCAATAGATTGTCTAAAAATGGATCCAAAGAAAGTGAAGGTTATCCTTGAATGGCCTACTCCAAGGAGTGCAATAGAGGTAAGACCTTTTCATGGATTTGCTACATTTTATAGAAAGTTCATAAGAAGTTTTAGCAGTATTTTTAGACCCTTGACTGAAACAACGAGAGGGGATAGGAAAGAGTTTAAGTGGACTATAGGAGTAGATAAGAGTTTAATCTATTGAAACAAAAAGTTACTAAGTAGCTTGTTTTAGCACTTCTTGATTTTAACAAGGTGTTTCAAGTAGATTGTGATGCTAGTAGTACTACAATAGGAGTTGTTTTGAGCTAAGAAGGTAGACTTCTTGCTTGTTTCAATGAGAAGTTGAATGATGTAAAAAGAAAAAATTCTATTTATGATCAGGAATTTTATGCTATAGTTCAAGAATTAAAGAAGTGGAGACACTATCTTCTTCCTAAGAAGTTTGTTTTGTATACTGATCATCAAGCTTTTCAATATTTGAATAGTCAGGGAAAATTGAACCAAAGGTAGTTAAAGTGGGTTGAGTTTTTGTAGAGTTATACATTTAATTTTAAACACAGGAGTGGGAAGTTTAACAAAGTCGTAGATGCTCTTAGTAGAAGATAACTTTTTTTGATAGAAATGCAAATAGAGGTGGTTGGGTTCAAGGAACTCAATACTTTGTATCTAGACGATCTTCATTTTGGTGAAGCATGGAAGGCTTGTATAGAACCTATTACACTTGATAGGACAAGGTGGTTGGATTTCATGATCTAGGATAGTATGTTGTTCAAAGGAAGCATATTATGCTTTCCTAGAAGTTCAATGAGAGAGAATCTCATCAAGGAGAAGCATAGTGGAAGATTGGCTGGACATTTTGGTAGGGATAAAACCATAGCTTTGGTTGCTAAGAATTATTACTAGCCACAATTGTAGAAAGATGTGAAGAAGTTTGTATAGAGTTGCAGAGTATGTCAGATGGTGAAAGGAGTGAAGCAAAATACATGATTGTATCAACGATTACCTGTACAAAAGAAGCTGTGAGAGGATGTTAACATGGATTTTGTTCTTGGATTATCAAGGACTCAATGTAGGCATTATTCTATTTTTATGGTGGTTGACAAGTTTTCAAAGATGGACCATTTTATTCCTTGCAAGAAAACTAGTGATGTTGTTCATGTAGTGTAATTTCTTTTTAGAGAAGTGGTGTGACTACATGGCTGCCAAAGAGTATAGTTTTAGATTGAGATACCAAATTTGTTGGGTTTTTCTAGCTCACATTTTGGATGAAGTTGAAGATAGATTTGAAGTTCAGTTCATCACATCATCCATACACTAATGGATAGACAGAATTTATGAATCACTATTTGGGAAACTTGTTGAGTTGTTTGCTTGGAGACAAGCCAAAAGGATGGGATATGATTTTACCACAAGTAGAATTTGCATATAATAATTTTTTAAATAGATGTACTAGTAAATCACCATTGTAGATTGTATATGGGAGTAGTTAAACTACTTCCGAATTGAGGCAGTTGGATAAAGGAGAGACATGTAGTGCTGAAGCAAAAGATTTTACTAAAACTTTAAAGAATATCCATGAGGAGGTGACGAAGAACATCATAAAGATAAATACATAGTATAAGGCTAAGGAAGATGTGAAAAGGAATTATAAGGAATTTTAGATTGGTGATGAAGTCATGGTTCATTTGAGGAAGGATCATTTTCCAGTGGGTACATATAATAAGCTAAAGATGAAGAAGTTTGGCCCATGCAAGATAGTGAAAAGGCATGATTTTGGAAATGCTTATGAAGTGGAGTTGCCTATTGAATTGAATATTTCACTAGTATTTAATATTTAATATTTGATAAAGTACTATGAAGGAGGTGATGGAGATGAAGTTGCAGAAGTGTAGTAGAGTATTCCAACAACTAGTTTGGCTACAAAGAAGATTGAGGAGATACTAGATAGTCATGTTGGAAAAAGTACTAGGAATAGAACTTATGAGGAATACTTGGTCAAATGGAAAGGGAGGCTAGTAGAGGATTCATCATGACTAGCAAAGGAGGAGGTTAACCATCTTGGTTTTCCTCTGAACACCTAAGACGTAATAGAGTCACTTCTCAAATTATCCTAGGTGTCTGATGTAGGAGCATCCTGGGTGTAAGAGTAATCTTGTATCACCCCAAAAACATTTGTGTTTCAATCTATTCTATTTTAATAAGGACTAGTAGACAGGATGGTTACTATTTATGGGAATTTTCTATTTTTACTAAGTTTGTCATATTAGCTTGGAATGTTCTCATTTTCTATAGGAAGGATCATTTTAGAGTTATAAGCCTATAATAAAAATCTCACTACTCAAGCATAAGTACTGGAGAAGTTATTATAAATTTTTGGTGGAAAAGTTTGTAGAAAAATCTTCAAGCTCACCGTTGGAGGCCTCAAAGTGCCCGTATGAGGTCCAAAAACTCAATGGAAGGGTGTTAGTGTATGTAATGAACCTATTTTGGGGGTCTATCATTCATCTATGTCTTTCCTTTTATTTATATTCTTTTGTCATATTTTTCTCCTGATGATTTTGATAATCTTCTATTTGATGATCCTTTCCTAGAGTTTATTCAATATATGTATATTATCATTGTAAGAGTCACATCCTTTCATATGTTTTAATATATCCAATTAATATAATGTGGTTAGGTTTTAGACTTCACATGATGTCATATATTATAATATATGATAATATTATGATGTTAGACTTGATCATATAATATTAGTAATTTTATTATTTCTAATATTATAGTATATTCGCTTTATATGTTATTTATTTATTTATATTTGTATTACATAACATTATCCTTGAGTATGTTTATCTCATAATATTCAGTATTATTGTTATTTAATATTACCTATAATAATATATATCTTATAGATTATTATATTATCATATTATATTAAATATATCAATATATGTACTTATATCATATATTTATCTATCTTATATTATTATGAATTCATATATGTAATAATAAATTCATATATATTATGATAATGAAGAACATAAATAATTATGAATGATAATTTATGTTATTATAAATAACTTATTATGAATGGTAATTTATACTATTGTGAACAATTAATTAGAGTTATTATGAATAATAATTTATATTACTAAAAATAGATCATAGATATTTATCTATATCAATATTATTTCTTTTGAAAATAGTGGATAATAGTATATGAATTATTATTAAATCTTATCCAATTATAATGATAGGATTCTCTTTGGGAGGGGTCATGACAGTCCACCCCTCTCGAATTTGCTTGTCCTCAAGCAATAAACATTTTCATATTTGTTTCACTTTATATAATGAAATTGACTACTAGATCCCATTCAGATTTGTACTCGTAATATTACTTCATTTATTCTATAAAAGAGCCATACATGTGGTATGCATTTGAATGCAAAGTATACATATGAATGTATGAAGACACAAAGAAAACATGAGGCATACACATTGATGGATGAAGACACAAATTAGACACAATGTAGACACATCATACATAGCCTTGGTTAGATCCTAAAATTAACAATGCACAATGACTATACTTCTTCATTAGGCTTATGAACCATGCAACCACAAAATAAGCATCAATACATGCATATAAATATATATAAACTTTAAAGAAATTTGAATGATAATAAGTTAATCCAAGCTAGTTCCATACTAAGCCCAAGAGCAAAACTTTGGCCCCCCTGGCCCTGGTGGTAGATGCTAGGCATCCACACAAGGTAGTCTACTTAGTGGATTGCTTGTTTTGCTAGAAAGGTTCTTGTGAAAAGGAGCCATTACTATCTTTCCCTTAACTAGCACTACAATAGGGTGTCCTAACCACTCTCCCTTGATTGTAGACTCCATAGGAAAGTTGGTAGGGTGCCCTTACTATCTTCCCCTTAACTAGTACTATAATAGGGTATCATAGCAGCTCTTTCCTGATTGTAGACTCCATAGGAAGGATAGATGCCCTTATAGTCTTTCCCTTAACTAGTACTACAATAAGGTGTCTTAACAGACCTTCCTTAATTGTAGACTCCATAAGAAAGTTAAATATGGCCTTTCCCTTAACTAGTACTACAATAAGGCATCTTAATAGACCTCCCTTAATTGAAAACTCCATAGGAAAGTTAAGTATGGCCTTTCCCTTAACTAGTACTACAATAAGGTGTCTTAATAGACCTCCCTTAATTGTGGACTCCATAGGAAAGTTATATATAGTAGGGTTTCTATATAGTCTTTCCCTTAACTAGTACTACAATAAGGCATCTTATAGACCTTCCTTGATTGTAGACTCCTTAGGAAAGCTAATTGAAATCCCTAAATCATTACTCAAATAATCAATTTTACACCTTTATGATTGAATTAAATAAGGAAACTTATAGTTTCATATTTTAACTATGGTTGAACTTCCATGTGAATTAAGCGCTTGGGAGAATAGATTAATCATGGATATGTTATGATAAAGCTTACTTTTAATCAAATCCAAAGAATTATATCCCATTTGTCGAATAATTTTTGATGGCTCTCAATAAGATTGCTATTTCTTACTAACTTGAGCACCTTCATGAAGTATTATATCTCTTTTTATCTTTCTTGTTCCTTTATATCTCTTTATTGACTCCACAAAATATTGATTTCTCAATGTTTTACCTTCTTATCCTTTGTTAATATGTTATTTACCTTATCACTATCTTTGTTTGTCCTCCATAAAAAGTATCAAAAGCATTCTCCAAGCCTCAATATCTTCGTATATGGTCTGTTTGGCAATTGTACATTTTTGCCATGTGGATGCTCATAGATCTAAGAAATTGTACTGGCTAAACTTGTTAACTAACTTGTAAGCATGACAATTAGTATTGGTTTAGTCTTGATGAAATATTTATATGTGTATATGGAGTCATGGTGGAGTAATAATTTGAGTGACTGAAGAAAGGTTGAGTAGTTTGCCAACTTTTCATTTTAATGTATATACTTTGATGCAAGAAATTCCATGTGGATGCTCAATGTAGTTCCATGTTCACTTCAATGTTCCTTACTTTCCTTTCTTTTGTTTATTTTTTAATGAGTCTTTTATAAACTCCAATGTTCAACGTATTGTGAACCCTATCTATTTTGACATGGGGTCGTGTGGACCAGATCCTCTGAGCCACACTATCTAGTTCCTTAAGCTTCATCCTAGATCCTCAACAATTGAAAGCAATTCCCTTATGTTCTTACTATTGAGAGAAGATGTGGGAATTATTATTCTCCCACAATAGAATTCTTCCTAACTTTGGATTTCTATTTTAGAGTATTAGGTATCTCCATGCCTATATTTATTCTATGCTTAGAGTATATATTTGTTTATACTAGACTATATCTTAATTGATATTTTCATATAAACATGTTTTCTAGCTACAATCACTGATCATTGCCAATTAATATTTTTGGGATTTATCATTTAATCTATCTTCCTTGACCATAGATTTTTCTCTTAGATAGTACACATTATTTCTTCAAAACTGATGAAATATTAATATCCTCTAACATTATTTCTTCAACAGTTTGTAACAGCGTAATCCACAGGCTTCAAAAAAATGACCATTCTATTTTTCATCATAGGCCCATCAGTTTAAAGATTTAAAATATGAAATTAGATAATATTTTAATATGTTGGTTGCTCTTCTTATATCTGGATATTCACAAAGTTGAATATTATTATACTCAAGTTCATTTTGCACTTGCTCTAAGTTCTTAGATATTTGCATCGAGAGTTTTAAAATGGTCTTTCAACTTTGGACATAACAGTATAAAGATCTCAGTGTTAATCATTAATCATTCATGGCTCCAAGGGCATAAGGTGTGTTTCAAACTTCTACAGACAATTATAGCTATGGTTGATGCTCACAATAGTTTTTCTTTGTAATATATATTATGTAAATGCTTGAGAGAACATGGTTGTCAATATTGAGCATTGCAGAAGTTTTCTATGATCACTATAATATTCTAATCAAATAACCTTTTCATATGATTTAAATCATCATGCAAGATTAGGAGGTTTCTTGAGAGAATAATTCATAGCCGTGTAGGACAAAGTCTTTCTTTGAAGTTTTTATCCCTCATAATTTTATGTCCTCTCTATTTTGATATTCCTAAATTTTCATTCAGAGGATGGCAAGATCTTGGGCTCTGATACCACTTGTAATGAACCCTTTTTGGGGGTCCATCATTTATCTATGTCTTTTATTTTATTTATATTCTTTTGCCATATTTTTCTCCTGATGATTTTGATAATCTTCTATTTGAGGATCCTTTCCTAGAGTTTATTCAATATATGTATATTTTCATTGTAAGAGTCACATCCTTTCAGATGTTTTAATATATCCAATTAATATAATGTGGTTAGGTTTTAGACTTTTCATAATGTCATATATTATAATATATGATAATATTATGACGTTAGACTTGATAATATAATATTAATAATGTTATTATTTATAATATTATAGTATATTTGCTTTATATGTTATTTATTTATTTATATTTGTATTACATAACATTATCCTTGAGTATGTTTATCTCATAATATTCAATATTATTTTTATTTCATATTACCTATAATAATATATATCTTATAGATTATTAGATTTTCATATTATATTAAATATATCAATATATGTACTTATATCATATATTTATCTGTCTTATATTATTATGAATTCATGTATGTAATAATAAATTCATATATAATAATAAATTAATATATATTATGATAATGAACAATATAAATAATTATGAATGATAATTTATGTTATTATAAATAACTTATTATGAATGGTAATTTATACTATTGTGAACAATTAATTAGAGTTATGAATAATAATTTATATTATTAAAAATAGATCATAGATGTTTATCTATATCAATATTATTTCTTTTGGAAATAGTGGATAATATATGAAATATTATTAAATCTTATCCAATTATAATGATAGGATTCTCTTTGGGAGGGGTCATGATAGTGTAGTTCCAAGCCTATAGATCAAGAGCTAGCATTTCCAAAAAGTGGTTATAATAGCCAATCAGAGCAATGGTGTAATGCCCCGCCGAGGGATCCAAAGAATTAACTTAGAATTTCACTAAATTTGGAAGCATTTTTTTTTTAAAACATGAAAGTAAATACCACTTATACACAATAATGGAAGCAATAGCAATAACCATCTAAAAATAAACATAACATACATAATAGATTACATTCTTTAAGGATCCCTTAATGTTGAATTACATCTAAATCAACTAACATTATTGAATCCATCTAATACAACAACCACATGAAATAATAATGATAAGTCCAATGTTTATACGTTACATTTCTAAATGCTCAATCATCCACTATACATGTCACAGGGTATGAAAAGCTTAAAAGAATATACATATGTGAAACAAGGTACATCATCCTATTCTAATCCATGATACATCAAAGTAAAGATAATCATATGATACACATGATACATCATCATAGAAGATAATCATATGATACACATGATACATCATCATAGAAGATATATACATCCATCATAAAGATCAAACATAATAAACTAAGTGCACAGTTCCTCCCAACCGTTAATAGCATCATTAGACCATCATGGGTCCTAGCCATCCCTCCATGCGTAACATTCCAAATCACCGAGGAGATCATCGATATTAACATAGGAATGTCACTCCTATATCATACTACATCATATGCAAAAAATAATCTGGCATGCAAATAAAAGCATAAGATAACATCATCTAACATATACTAATCATCAATGAAAGGATACATATCCACCATCATGAAGGATGCATCAGCCACGATGTCTCAAATGGATCTCAAATGATAAGAGTGAAAAAACACTACCACCCGACCGCATGGTACCTAAGTGGTCCACTCCCATCATGCTGAGGAGATAATCTCAAGTCCCAACAGGCTATCAAAATCACAAAGCATAAATCTCTATAAGTTTAGGAATCCTAAAAGTATACTAACTCAAAGGTTCTAATCACAAAACTGACATCTAATTTCCAGAGGCACACAAAGACATGTAGGAAACCTACTATGCAAGTGGGAAAGTGTCATCACATATATCATGTAGAAGTTACCCTAGTAGTTAGCTAAACTCCACGGGTCCCTACTGATCCTCATGCGACCACTAGTATCCTCTCATACTGACAAGGCATACTATGGAATGCAAGGTCGCAACCATGCATTCTCTCTACTCCCATCCTAGTCTATACAAGCACTCGAGGCATGGGAAAGAACAAAACTATTATCTTTTTAGGTTCATTTAGTTAGTAGTAGGTGTGAATGTTTTCACTTATTAAATCAACTTACAATGAGTTACCCCGGCAGCCTCTTAGGGCCCTAGCCCCTATTGCAAGCCACTTCCCAACACTACAAGCAGATAACCTAACCTAAGATCATGGAATCATAAATCACCCCAGTCCTATACAAGTGACTAGAAAGAAAAATCAAAAGATAAGAACATCCAATATCCATAATAAAAGCATCAAATCTCCATGATCTAAATTAAAGATTCAGATTATAATACCTGGTGTGAAACTTGCGGTATTGAAAAACAATAATAATGAACAATAAGATTGCCAACCAAAAATAGAAAACTCCATTCTATTCGAAATATGAGTTTATACAAATATGGAGGATCTCAAGGGTCACTAGAATCCCTTCGAAAATGAAAATGAAGAGTCATTGAATGTTTAATACAAATAAACTTATTCAAATTACCAAGATTATCAAAAAAACTATATAAAAAAAAGGGTCCACTTGGATAAGGCATAACTTTCCAGTCCTAGCTCCGATTTGTAAACTTGATCACTCCATGAGCAACTAAAAAGCATCCATGGAAAATCATGACCACAACACTCTCTATTGGCAACTAAAGCATCACTGATAATCAAAAGTATCCATTGGTTCTCAATAACTAAAATATATCTCAAATCATACTGATCGAAGACTCCAAAATGGTTGAGTCAAAACATGTCACAACATGACATCATAAACCAACATTTTGGTCCCATCATGGCAACTAGAAAATATCCCAAGGATAACTGATTGATGACTCAAAAATGGTTAAGTCAAATGTCTCATACATAAGAATAACATTCAATAAATACAAGCATTTCATAGAGCATTCCATCACATAACCATGGTTGGGTTTATAAAGATAAAAAATAAGACATCATCACGACATTACAATCATAACCCCTAAGACTCTGGTAGACATCCTATAGCTGGTCAACACTAGTCAACCCAAAACCCAAAACAAATAGCATAGAGAAAACACAATTTGAACACATGTTTTAGTTTTCCTAAAATTACATCATTGAATAGAGTGTGGAGGTCTTAGTTTTCATTTCCAAATTTATATATTGAGTAGAGAAATTGCACGTTTTACCTAACACATGTTTTGTTTTGGATGGATAAAGGTTTTCCTTTATAAGTTTAAAAATCCATCTTCCAAGTATAATATTTTGAAAACATCCCCCATCAAACTACCAATTGAATTTCATATTTTTTATAATTTAAATTAATTAATTCAATCTTAATAGTTAAATTGTAAAATTATAAAATAATTCACCATTATAAAAGATGAACCTTTAATATAAATCATTTATCAATTATATAATAATTTAAATTTACTAATAACATATTTACATACTTACATATATATATATATATATATACATATATACATATATATATATACATATATATATACATATATATACATATATATATATATACATATATATATATACATATATATATATATATATATATATATATATACATACATACATATATACATACATACATATACAAATATATATAAATAATTATTAATATTACATTTTATAATAAAAAAATGAAATATAAAATCGAATTACAACAAATTTCGATTAATATCATAATATATAAAAAAACTTTATCACATACCAACATTGTTTTAATAACAGTAGTTGTCGGCTATTAAAAAGTTATGCAACCCCATGCCTATCATCGTAGGCTTGCGATTGTAGGTGTGGTGTCGCCATAGGGCGTGCAGGGGGGTATAGGTTATATACCCACCCAAAGTTATGTTTATTATTAATTTTTTAATAGCATTTTTAAAACACTTTTCTCATACATGAATCACGATGCGATTTCTTAATAAGGTTTTCTCAATTGCGTTTTAACATTCAATTTTTCAATTAAATAAATATATATATACATATGTATGTATATATATATATATATATAAATGTATATATGTATGTGTGTGTGTGTGTGTGTGTACGCAAAATTTTATATAGCATAAACATATATATTTATATATGTATATAAATGTATATTTATGCAGATATGAAAATATATATTTTTCCACAAAGAATATATTTACAATTTTAAGAATTTTCTATAAAATATTTGTTCTCTAAATTTACCCAATAATTCTTCTAATGGATTTGGCTATAATTTGAACCCTAGCCCTGTAATCTCTTCAGATCTATGCATATAAAGTTTTCTCAAATAAATTTTAACTACTCATATTGAAAAATGCATACAACCAAAATAGGAAAAATCCTTAGAAAACATATGGAAGACACAAAAAAGATAGGAAGTGCAAGATGTAGAAATAACATAAGCAAAATCACAAGAGTCTACCCGAATTCTGATGCTAATTCACTTTTCTTCAGAAAACTCGCAGAGCAAGCTCCTCCCTTCTCCAAAGTTCCCGAGTCCTCCAATGCTCCAAAACGCTCTCCCACACTGTGTTTAAGTGATGCAGGAGCATCCAGAGGTATAAGGGCAATCCTGTGTCACCCAAAAAAAATATACTTAGACTTAGTTTCTGTTTCATGTGTTTTCATTTTTGGATACCCATTTGGGTCAAATAAAGGTTCCAACTCTCACAGTTCCACTATCAGTGTTCGTGCAAATCCCAAAAAAATAAGAGTATGTAATTGAGACATCATTTTGGTGAAATAGGAGGTGTAAATTGGCTAGATGAATGTAATTGTAATTTAGAGCATTCCAGAAAAAGAATCAGGTCAAAAGGCCCACGGTTTGAAAGTTATTATAGTTTTTTGAGTTTTGGAGACCTCCTAAGAATGCTTCAAAGTCAGGTTAGGGGCATTAAATGACCTCAAAAAAGGCCAAAAAATGGGGGATGAGTGAAACTTGTCCATAGGGCTATAGAGCGCTTTGAGATCTTTTTGGAAATGTAAACAGTTCGTCAATCGAAGCTATGGTACAAAAGTTATGCCTCCCAAAAGTTCGGTTACCATTTCTGAAAACTTCTAGATTTGCACCAACTTCTAATGCAGCTTCTGGAGCCTTCTATTTCGTTAGTGGATGCCTACTAGCACTTTATAGAATGTATTCCTAGTCCTTAACCCTCTGAGGTCTATTTAAGGAGATTCCTGGCATTGTAAAAGGCAGTTCGGAGTGGAGTTTGAGAGGAGGTACTGAAAGGAGAAATTATCTCCACATTTATGCTATTGTAAGCCCTTAGGGCATGTTTTGAAGTTTATTTTCTCTATACTAAATGTACTAGCTTATTTTTCAGTTAATACAATTTCCCTTTTTCTGTTGTGTCCATTCTGTTCTTGGGTTGTGTCCCCATCAAGTGGTATCAAAGCTAGTTTTCCTGAGTGTGTAGACAGAGCGTCGACTGTGAGGCAATTTGCACCAAGACTGTGTGGTTGTGGGTTTGAGTTAAGAAGATGCCTCCATGAAGAGAGCATGGTGGAAGGGCCAGAGCTATTAATCCTGAGGAGGTTAGAGCCCTCCAAATGCAGGTACAAGAATTGCAGAAGGAGCTCCGTAGAGGAGCAACTGTGGCCGCAGGTGATGAAAGTGAAGATGACAATGAAGAAGATGAAATTGGACCAGAAGAGTAATTTGATGGGGAAGTTCTGAATCATGCAGAGGAAAGGCTTTTTAGGGCCATTACTAAGTTTGGGAAAAGACCTACAATTGAAGTGGGTGTATTTTCAGGAAATCTGAAACTAGATGAGTTGATCGATTGGATTATTGAATTATTTTTGTATGCTGATCATCGGGCATTATAGTACCTAAATAGACAAGGTAAATTAAATTAGAGGCATATGAAGTGGGTAGAATTCTTGTAGAGCTATACATTTGTGTTGAAGCATAGAAGTGGAAAATCTAATAGGGTTGCAGATGCACTAAGTAGGAGACAGTTGTTGCTTACAGTAATGCAAGTTGAAGTAGTTGGGTTTGATGAACTCAAGAATTTGTACCCTGAGGATCCTAATTTTGCTGAAGCATGGAAAGCTTGTAAAGAGCCTATTGCTGTAGATAGAACCAAGTGGTTAGACTATTTGATTCAGGATGACATGTTGGTCAAGGGTAGTCAATTGTGCATTCCAAGGAGTTCCATGAGGGAAAATCTAAGTGGAGGGATGGCAGGACATTTTGGTCAAGATAAGACCATTTCCATTCTTAGAGAACATTATTTTTGGCCTCAAATTTTATAGGATGTGAAGAAGTTTGTACAGAGTTGCTAGATTTGTCAAGTTGCCAAGGGGTTTAGTCACAATAGGCCATGGGAGGACATAAGTATGAATTTTGTTCCTAGATTGCCAAGGACACAAAGGGGTAATTACTCAGTATTCATGGTGATTGATAGGTTCTCCAAAATGCAACATTTCATTCCATGCCACAGAACTCATGATGATGTCCATATTGTGGACTTGTTTTTCAAAGAGGTGGTAAGACTACATGGTCTTCCAAGGAGTATAGTTTCTGATAGAGATACTAATTCAGTTCCACGCATCACCCGCAGACTGACGGCCAAACAAAAGTGGTAAATAGAAGTCTGGACAATTTTTTGAGATGTTTAGTTGGGGATAAGCCCAAGGGATGGGATTTTTTTCTACCACAAGAAAAGTTTTCTTACAATAACTCTATAAATAGGAGTATTGGAAAATCACCATTCCAAATTATATATGGGAATAGCCCAAGGACTACACCAGAATTGAGGAAGATAGAGCAAGGGGAGAGGACAAGTGCTAAAGCAGAAGAATTTGCTAAACATATCAAGCATCTACATGAGGAGGTTTAGGAACACATTACCAAGATGAATCAAGAGTATAAAGCTAGGGCTGATCAAAGGAGAAGACATAAGGAATTCCAAGTAGGGGATCTAGTCATGGTGCACTTACGAAAAGAATGATTTCCAGTCGGTACTTACAACAAGCTAAAAATGAAGAAATTTGGCCCCTACAAAATTTTGAACAAACATGACTTAGGAAATGCATATGAACTGGAGCTGCCAGATGGTATTCACATTTCTCCCATTTTCAACATTGCAGATTTAACAGAGTATCATGATGATGGTGCAGATGAGGAGCTGGTGTTAGATCCATGTCCAATTCCTACTTCTAAGAAGGAGGAGATAGAAGACATTCTAGATCATTGTGTGGGTAGGAGTACCAAAAGAAAGCAGTATGAAGAGTATTTGGTCAAATGGAAAGGATAACCGATCGAGGACTCAACTTGGATTTCAGCAACTGAGGTTTCAAATTTGGGATTTCCTCTACCATTCATAAAGTGACAGGGTCACTTTTCAATCTACCCTGGGTGTCTGATGTAGGAGGATCTAGAGGTATAAGGGCAATCTTGTGTCACCCAAAAAAAATATACTTAGACTTAGTTTCTATTTCATGTGTTTTCATTTTTGGATACCCATTTGGGTCAAATAAAGGTTCCAACTCTCACAGTTCCACTATCAGTGTTTGTGTAAATCCCAAAAAAATAGGAGTATGTAATTGAGCCATCATTTTGGTGAACTAGGAGGTGTAAATTGGCTAGATGAATGGAATTGTAATTTAGAGCATTCTAGAAAAAGAATCAGGTCAAAAGGCCCCACAGTTTGAAATTTATTGCAGTTTTTCTGGTTTTGGAGACCTCCTAAGAATGCTTCAAAGTCAGGTTAGGGCAATTAAATGACCTTAAAAAGGGCCAAAAAATAGGGGACAAGTGAAGCCTATCCATAGGGCTATAGAGCACTTCGAGAGATTTTCAAAAATGTAAACAGTTCGTCAATCGAAGCTATGGTTCAAAATTTATGCCTCTCAAAAGTTCGGTTATCGTTTCGAGAATCTTCTAGATTTGTGTCGACTTCTAATGCAGATTTTGGAACATTCTATTTGGTCAGTGGATGCCTACTATCACTTTCTAGAATGTATTCCTAGTCCTTAACCCTTTGAGGTCTATTTAAGGAGATTCTTGGGGTTGTAAAGGCAGTTCAGAGTGGAGTTTGAGAGGAGGTACTGAAAGGAGAAATTATCTCCACATTTATGCTATTGTAAGCCCTTAGGGCATGTTTTGAAGTTTATTTTCTCTATACTGAATGTACTAGCTTATTTTTCAGTTAATACAATTTCCCCTTTTCTGTTGTGTCCATTTTGTTCTTGGGTTGTGTCCCCATCAAGTGGTATCAGAGCTGGTTTT
Source organism: Cupressus sempervirens (assembly GCA_028749045.1). NCBI lineage: Eukaryota > Viridiplantae > Streptophyta > Pinopsida > Cupressales > Cupressaceae > Cupressus > Cupressus sempervirens. Next base: position 330,318,125 of record CM053793.1, on the reverse strand, counting down.
CCTGAGTGTGTAGATAGAGCACCGACTATGAGGCAGTTTGCACCAGGTCTGTGTGGTTGTGGGTTTGAGTTAAGAAGATGCCTCCATGAAGAGAGCATGGCAGAAGGGCTAGAGCTATTAATCCTAAGGAGGTTAGAGCCATCCAAAGGTAGGTACAAGCATTGCAGGAGGAGCTCCGTAGAGGAGCAACTGTGGCCATAGGTGATGAAAGTGAAGATGATAATGAAGAAGATGAAATTGGACTAGAAAAAGAATTTGATGGGGAAGTTCTAAATCATGTAGAGGAAAGGCTTTTTAGGGCCATTACTAAGTTTGGGAAAAGACCTACAATTGAAGTGGGTGTATTTTCAGGAAATCTGAAACTAGATGAGTTGATCGATTGGATCAATGAACTAGAAGAGTACTTTGAGTATGAGGATATTAGGGAACCAGATAGGGTTAAGTTTGAAAAGGCCAAATTGAAAGGCCATGCCAAAATCTGATGGCAAGAGGTCCAATTGGAAAAAAATAGAAGAGGAAAGGAGATCACAAGATGGGATCGCATGGTGGACAAATTGAAGAAGCAGTTCATTCCTATGGACTATGAGCTTGATTTGTTTAAGAAGATACATGGGTTAAAGCAACCAGGAAGATCAGTCCAAGAATATATAGAGGAATTTTACTGACTCTTGATTAGAGTGGGGCATGCAAAAGCAAATAAGGAGAAGGTTGCTCGTTATATCAGTGGGTTGCGACCTAGAATCCAGGAGGAATTAAGTCTGGTAAGAATGACCAGCATTGAAGAGGCATACTAGTTTGCCCTATGAGTTGAAGAGAAGCTGAATAAAAGGTTTGAAGGAAGACAAAGAGGATGTGGTCAAGGAGGAAGGGGAAGCAGTGGATCATCTGGAGGCCGCAATGAAACTCAAAAGAAAAATGAAGATGTGGGTACTAGTAGGAACCAGAGGAATGAGGGTTTCAACCGCTCCCATGATCAAGACTTTGGAAATCAGAGAGGAAGAGGTAGAGGACGTGGAAAAGGAAGAGGAGGCTTCCATGGTACCTATTTCCATTGCAATGAAGAAGGTCATTGTGCCTTTGAATGCCCTTAATGACAAGGAAGGACAGATAGGAGAGCTAAGGGCCAAGCTAGGGTTTCTCATGTGGATGAGGATGCACAATCATCACATTCAGAGGATGCAGAAAGAGGAGAGACCTTGGTAAATGAAAGAGTCCTACTAAGTGGTGAGATTGAACTAGGACAACAGAGGAGTTTGTTCCATACCAGATGCAAGTGTGAGGATAAATGTTGTGATGTGATCATTGATGGTGGTAGCACGGATAACTTGGTATTAGAAGAGATGGTCTCTAAGCTTAAGCTCAAGAGGGAGAAACATCCCTAGCCTTATTAGATTGCTTGGGTAAAAGATGATCATAAGGTCCTGGTAAGTGAACAATGTTTAGTGAAATTCAAAATTGGGAGTTACCATGATGAAGTTCTCTATGATGTTATTTTGATGGATGTTTGCCATCTCTTGTTGGGTAGACCATGGTAGTTTGATAGACATGCAGTACATGATGGACATGCAAACACATACTCTCTGACAAAGGATGGAGTTTGCCACAAATTGAAGCCCATGAAAAAGGAAGGTGAAAAGGTATGTAGTAGTGCTAGGATTTGTCTTGTTGATGAAAGGAATTTTTTAGATGGCATGAAACATCAGCATATGTGCTATGCTTTGATTCCTAGGAAAGATAAAGAAGGTAGTAGTGAAATACCACTTGAAGTTTTAGATTTAGTAGGGGAGTTTGGAGATATTATCTCTGATAGTGTTCTAGATGGATTGCCACTAGTAAGGCAAATCAATCATCAGATAGATATGATTCCAGGAGCTAGTTTTCCTAACAAGGCCACTCACGGGATGACTCCTACTGAAACAAAGGAGCTAAATAGATAGGTTCAGGAGCTGTTAAGGAAGGGCTTGATTCGAGAGAGCCTGAGTCCATGTGTAGTACTTGCAGTACTCGCACCAAAGAAGGATGGAGAACGGAGGACGTGTACAGATTCTCGAGCTATAAATAGGATAACCATCAAGTACTGGTTTCCTTTGCCAAGGATGGATGATCTTATGGACTGCTTGAGTGGAGCTCAGTACTTCACAAAGATAGATCTCAAGAGTGACTATCATCAAATACGGATTCGAGAAGGAGATGAGTGGAAAATAGCCTTCAAGACCAAGGAGGGTCTTTATGAGTGGTTAGTCATGTCCTTTGGATTGACGAACACCCCAAGCACCTTCATGCGGCTCATGAATGAGGTACTTAAGAAGTTCTTGATAAAATTTGTTATTGTTTATTTGGATGATATTTTAATTTTCAGCAAGACTTTGGAAGAACATTTACTACATATTCGTAGTGTCCTTGAAAGGCTAAGGGAAGGAAAACTGTTAATCAATCTGAAGAAGTGTATCTTTGCAAAAAGGGAGTTAGTCTATTTGGGGTTTGTTAAATCACCCGAAGGTCTCAAAATGGATCCAGAGAAGGTAAAAGCCATCTTGGAATGGCCTACTCCAAGGACTGCTACTGGGGTAAGATCATTTCATGGTTTGGTTAGTTTTTATAGGAAGTTTATTAAGAATTTCAGTGGCATATGTGCACCCCTAACTGATACAATAAGAGGGGATAGAAAAGAGTTCAAATGGACTGCAACAACTGCGAGAAGTTTTGAATTGCTAAAGAAGAAGGTAACAGAACAACCTGTGTTGGCACTTCCGGATTTTAGAAAGGTTTTCTAGGTGGATGGTGATGCTAGTGGCAGCACTATTGGGGCTATATTAAGCCAAGAAGGTAAGCCTATTGCATATTTTAGTGAAAAATTGAATGATGCAAAGAAGAAGTATTCTGTTTATGATCAAGAGTTCTATGCAATAGTTCAGGCCTTAAAGAAATGGAGGCATTAATTAGTGCCAAAGGAATTTGTTTTGTATACTGATCATCAGGCATTACGGTACCTAAATAGCAAAGGTAAATTGAATCAGAGGCATATGAAGTGGGTAGAATTCTTGCAGAGTTATACATTTGTGTTGAAGCATAGAAGTGGAAAATCTAATAGGGTTGCAGATGCACTAAGTAGGAGACAATTGTTGCTTATAGTAATGCAAGTTGAAGTAGTTGAGTTTGATGAACTCGAGAATTTGTACCCCAAGGATCCTGATTTTGCTGAAGCATGGAAACCTTGTAAAGAGCCTGTTGCTATAGATAGAACCAAGTGGTTAGACTATTTGATTCAAGATGGCATGTTGTTCAAGGGTAGTCAATTGTGCATTCCAAGGAGTTCCATGAGGGAAAATCTAAGTGGAGGGATGGCAGGACATTTTGGTCGAGATAAGACCTTTGCGATTCTTAGAGAACATTATTTTTGGCCTCAAATTTCACAGGATGTTAAGAAGTTTGTACAGAGTTGCCAGATTTGTCAAGTTGCCAAGGGGTTTAGTCACAATACTGGCCTATATCAGCCATTGCCTATTCCATCAAGGCCATGGGAGGACATAAGTATGGATTTTGTTCTTGGATTGCCAAGGACACAAAGGGATAATGATTCAGTATTCGTGGTGGTTGACAGGTTCTCCAAAATGGCACATTTCATTCCATGCCACAGAACTCATGATGCTATCCATATTGTAGACTTGTTTTTCAAAGAGGTGGTAAGACTACATGGTCTTCCAAGGAGTATAGTTTCTGACAGAGATACTAAATTTGTGGGGTATTTCTGGAGGACATTGTGGAAGAAGTTGAGAATAGACCTAAAATTCAGTTCCACTCATCACCCGTAGACTGACGGCCAAATAGAAGTGGTAAATAGAAGTCTGGGCAATTTGCTGAGATGTTTAGTTGGGGATAAGCCCAAGGGATGGGATTTGATTCTACCACAAGCAGAGTTTTCTTACAATAACTATATAAATAGGAGTACTGAAAAATCACCATTCCAAATTGTATATGGGAATAGCCCAAGGACTGCACTAGAATTGAGGAAGATAGAGCAAGGGGAGAGGACAAGTGTTGAAGCGGAAGAATTTGTTGAACATATCAAGCGTCTACATGAGGAGGTTCAGGCACACATTACCAAGATGAATCAAGAGTATAAAGGTAGGGCTGATCAAAGGAGAAGACATAAAGAATTCCAAGTAGGGGATCTAGTCAATGTGCAGTTATGAAAAGAATAATTTCCAGCCGGTACTTACAACAAGCTGAAAATGAAAAAATTTGGCCCCTGCAAAATTTTGAAGAAACATGACTCAAGAAATGCATATGAAGTGGAGCTGCCAGATTGTATTCACATTTCTCCCATTTTCAACATTGTAGATTTAAAAAAGTATCATGATGATGGTGCAGATGAGGAGCTGGTGTTAGAGCTATGTCCAATTCCTGCTTCTAAGAATGAGGAGATAGAAGACATTCTAGATCATCGTGTGGGTAGGAGTACCAGAAACAAGCAGTATGAAGAGTATTTGGTCAAATGGAAAGGATGACTGATCGAGGACTCAACTTGGATTTCAACAGCAGAGGTTTCCCATTTGGGATTTCCTCTACCATTCATAAAGTGATAGGGTCACTTTTCAATCTACCCTGGGTGTCTGATGCAGGAGCATCCAGAGGTATAAGGGCAATCCTGTGTCACCCAAAAAAAAAATTCTTAGACTTAGTTTTTGTTTCATGTGTTTTCATTTTTGGATACCCATTTGGGTCAAATAAAGGTTCCAACTCTCACAATTCCACTATTAGTGTTCGTGTAAATCCCGAAAAAATAGGAGTATGTAATTGAGCCATCATTTTGGTGAACTAGGAGCTGTAAATTGGCTAGATGAATATAATTGTAATTTAGAGCATTCTAGAAAAAGAATCAGGTCAAAAGGCCCCACGGTTTGAAAGTTATTGCAGTTTTTCAGGTTTTGGAGACCTCCTAAGAATGCTTCAAAGTCAGGTTAGGGGCATTAAATGACCTAAAAAAGGGCCAAAAATGGGGGATAGGTGAAGCCTGTCCATAGAGCTATAGAAAACTTCGAGAGCTTTCCAAAAATGTAAACGGTTCGTCAATCAGAGCTACGATTTAAAAGTTATGCCTCCTGGAAGTTCGGTTACCATTTTTGGAATCTTCTAGATTTGTGCCGACTTCTAATGCAGCTTCTGGAGCCTTCTATTTGGTCGGTGGATGCCTACTAGCACTTTTTAGAACGTATTCCTAGTCCTTAACCCTTTGAGGTCTATTTAAGGAGATTCCTGGCATTGTAAAAGGCAGTTTGGAGTGGAGTTTGAGAGGAGGTACTGAAAGGAGAAATTATCTCCACATTTATGCTATTGTAAGCCATTGTAAGCCCTTAGGGCATGTTTTGAAGTTTATTTTCTCTATACTGAATGTACTAGCTTATTTTTTAGTTAATACAATTTCCCTTTTTCTGTTGTTTCCATTATGTTCTTAGGTTGTGTCCCCATCACTAAGCTTCTAGGAATGCCTGAATATAAAGAATTCTCAAGAAGCACCTAGAATGTCTCTAGAAACAACTAGAAGGTGTAGACAACTAAGCATGAGTCTATTTCAACCTTCTAGATGAGTCATAAGGTTGTAGACACCATGTGCTTAATTGGTGCACTAACCCTCGTGTTGTTGACATATGAGAAATAAAAAGGTTCATAAACTCCTACGCAAGCTTATAACTCTTATTTAATTTTTTTATAACTTTCATTTTAATTTTTATAACTTTTGTTATTATTATTTATTTATTACTTTATTATTATTTTATAATTATTATTAATTATTAATTATTAATTTTCTTTTATTTAATTCTTTTTCTCAATTAATTCTCATTTAATTAATTATAGTCAAAATATCAAAGATCATAATATTATATTAATTTTCTCCAAATAATTAATTTATTAATTAAATCTATTTATTAAGACTTAATTAATAGAAAATTCACCATAGATCTCCAAGATAAAATATGAAAACCCATCATAGAACAATGCACACAAAATCAGTCTAAAGGGTTAAAAATCATGAAATATGTCATCCGACACATTCGGTAGGTAAAATATCTAGATACTTGTCCTACCTCACTAGAACAAATGGTTTAAGGGTTTGGGATTTGGACTTGAGAATTTATCTCTCTTCTCTTATCATTGAGATAGCGTAATAGGGTATGCTCATCCTGGCAATTCAGGGAAGTCGATACCTAGTACCTGCAACCTGCATAAAAATTATGCATGCACATACAATATATATAATACTAAGCTAAACAGGCAAAGGTAGGAAGTGGTGCATCATGTAGATCTTGACTAGTAGGTGACTACGACTCCCTTCCTTAACTACATCAGAAATGCCATACAATAAGAACAAACACGCACACCATACACATGCAAGTATGGGGTAAGTATCCATAATAAAACACATGAGATAATAAACCATCTAACTAATCATCATCAATGACTGAAAATATTGTAATGATCATCATGCATACATGAAATGTAAAGCCTAAATGATCTCATCATATATCAATTGAATCCATAACATAATACGTGATAGTCTCAAAACAATACTACTAATCCATCAACATAAAATAAGTCTAACATAGTCTGATAATAATAGCAACAATATGTCTAGAAAGATGTGAACGAGGGTAGGCACTACAAATGGTTCATGAGTTTATAGCCTTTCAAAGTTGGGCTACCTGAAATATCTAAAATAATTGTCAAATATGTATTTGGCTGACTCTATATGTATTATTAGGGTTTGTCGGCCCTAGGTATTAAGTTTCAATATCTAGAACCTTCCTAGGCAGCATAAAATTGCCTATTTAAGACAGGCCCAAACATTGTCTAGGACAACTCTGGGTGATAGTTCGAAGCTTCTCTTGTAGATTATTGTAATGAAGGCACCCATTTGGGTTAGCATATTGTACTTGAGAATTCTGTAATTCCACATTTTTTGTGCAAATAAGAAGATTGTGAGGCCTCGCCCCGACCCTTCATAGCCTTAGATGTTACCTTATCATTTTGATACTCACGATTCGAGATGTCGAGACATTATCTGATGCTTAGAACATATTATATTATCTCATGCTGTGTGATGTTACTTTCAGAGATTTGATGTTTGTCATTTAATGTTTTATGTATATGTATGTTGATGAAATCGGTACATGTAGGATTGCTACTTTGATTTAAGAGATTTTAATGGTTAAGAATTAACCAGGATGAAGAAACCCTTATTGATGTATGTTTCAATTTATGTAAATTTTTGATACGTATACATATATGTACATGTGATTTTACGGGACTACTGATGTGTGCAATGAGTGTGCAGATATTTAACCGAGAAACCCTACGAAGGAACATAACTAATATCTATGTGCTAATTTTTGGAAACCTTATTGTTCTTAATTCAAGTATTGTATTCTGAGATGTATGTATGTATCTTTCTATGTTCAGTGAATGTTAATGTTCATAACTGTGTTCTTGTGGTGTCGCTTGACACTCGTGATTTATTTATGTTCATCAGTGTGTGGATTAAGGTTAGCTATGTAACTTTTGGACCTAAGTCAGTTTAAGTTAGTGTCAATTTGCTAATTTGGTTCTTAATTGAGTTTAGTCACCCTAATCTAGATTAGTTCTTAATTTTCATTTTAGAGTTGTTAGTTGGTCCTATTTTTTATTTCTAGCCTTTGTTTGGCTTTAAACCTATTCCTAAGGCTATAAAACATGAAATAATTATGCCCAAGGGGTATGGGTATGGGTTGGGGGTCTTTTCCAACCCCTAAGCCCCTTTTATTGACTTTTGAGGCCACTCAAAAAGTCTATTTTTGCTTTTGTGCGAAAACTGACTATGGCTACCATGAGTTTCAGTACCCCACCTCCACTTAGTGTTTAACCATAGTGTGGGTTGAGTTAGGAGTTTCTAGAATTGTAGGTGGGTAGGAGAAGTTATTGATCCTTTTGGTGGTTGAGTTTGAGGCTTATTTAGAGGCCCTTCTCGGACTAGTGGAGGTTGTTACCCAATCTCTACATTTAGAGAGGAGTCTTGGAAGATTGGAGCAAGGAAGGGGAAAGCTCTACTCAAACTTGTTCATTGCCATTACCTCTTTGTGAAGGTAGGAATTGTCATCTCCCTTGTTCAGATTTCATTCTTGTTTCATGCTTATGCTACCTTGTTGTTGTTTGAATGTTTGTATTTGTGTTGGTATGTTGGGAAGATTTGAAAACCATGTTATTTTGGATGATTTCTTTACATGTTTATGTTTAAAAATTTTGAGATTTTCTTGCATGGTTGTTTTGGTATTACTCACCCTTGGATAGGGCAGAAGTGACCAATTTTGGAAAAGGTCTATTTAGTTGGACTTCAACTAGTGTAGAGTCTCTTCTCAGGATGAGAAGAGGGAGAAAGGGTAGGGTGTTATGGGTCCCTACCTGTCAGCACAAACCTTGTATGATTATGGTATGTTGAAATGGAAGAACAAAAGTTCTTGGTTTATAGCCCCAATTGGGCATTTGTTTGGTGTTGTGCTTGACTTCTCCTGGTTGGAAGAATCCACCTTTCCCTAGTGTTGATTCATTGTGAATCATATAGTGATAACCTTGTGTGAATATGCATGGTTGATTTGTTCTTGGTCATGCTTGTTGTCACCTGATCAGAATTATGTTCCATCCATGGTTCTAGAAATGTGTTCCAAAAATTGTTATGAATCCCTTGATGAGGGTCATGAAGAAAATTCAATTATATTGTTGAAATTTGGGATTGATATCCTATGTAAATTGGTATTCCAAACTTTGTTGGATTAGCAATGAAGCCTGGTTTTCTTCCTAATTCTTTCCTGGCTCAGCCTTTGAATCAGGTTTGGCAATAAAATTAGTGTTTGAGTATAATTGGTTATCATGTGATTTAATCGTGATTTAAATTTAGATGGTTGCACATCAAAATAAGGATGGAATTGATGATGTTCAATTTGGTAAAATTTCAAGTTTTCTTTTATGTTGAAAATGAAAATTATGATCATGGATGTAGATTCAGGTTGCATGATTATTTGAATCAAACAATTCTTGCATTATTGATTAAAACAGATAATTCAAATTCTTGGTATATTAAGTTGTAACAAGTCCTTATAGATTTGCTTTGAAAAGAAAAAATTATTTCTCCCTTGATTATTAATCAACTCAAAATTTTATACTTTTTAAAATTTTAGACCAGAAAAAAAAAAAAACATGCATTGCTTGCAATTCTATACTTAGATAAATTTTCAAAAAAAAAAATGTTTTAAGAAAGTAAAAACTCTCTGTCTTTTATATGGGAGAAACAATTAAGTGATGTTGGGCAACAAAGAATATTTTAAAGATTCCTTTTATATTCTATTTGAGAAATATAAATATAATTTAATAAATTTATAAATAGTTGTAAAACTCCAAAATAGACTTTAACATTTTAAAAAATGTCCTAAATATCTACCTTACTTATAAAACTTTATGTCTTCAATGCTTTTCCATCACCCTTGGTGGACGTTAGATTTGAGATGAATATTTAAAAAGGTTTTTTTTTTTTTTAAAGTTGTTTGGAAGTCAAGTGTACATAGGGGGGTGACATCACCCTGCCTCCCCACTTGTCCCATCTTCCCCTCATCCTACTAATCGCCTACCTCATGTTGCATGAAGTTGTATTGTTTTAGGCAACTATATTTTACTTGGTCTTTTTCCTTGTTTCCCTTACCTCTTTGAACGCCACCTTTGATGTCCTGTGCTGGTTCTAACATGGGGTAGAGTGCTATCCCAAGGACAGCGCTTGGGAAGCACATGTCCCTTGAGAAGCGCAGGACATAGGGAATAGGGTGGGCATAGGATTGTAGGGTGGGGGAGTAGAGTGTAGGATAGTTAGTAGAGTAGGGTTTAGTGTTAGTTAGGTGTTAGGGGTTAGGTTAGTATATAGGTTAGTTTAGTATTTAAGTTTTTTTAAAAATTGTAGTTAGTGTGTTTTTAAATGAGTTAATGTTAGATGTTAGTTTAGATTAAGTTAGTTTGTTTTATTTTATGTATTTAAATTTGTGTCATATTAAATGATTTAGATAGTTGTTAGTTTTAATATAGTTTTGTAATGATAATGTAGTTAGTTTTATATTAATTTATTTTAGCTTGCTTTTAATATTATTTAGTTTAATCTAAAGGGTAGTTAGATAGTTTTATGATTTAGTTAGTTAATTTTGTTTAGTAGTTAGCATTATTTAATTATTATTTAGTTGTGTAATTAATTTTTGAAAGCTTTAAATTTCATAGTTAGTTAGAATTTATTTAATTGTTAATTTATTAAATTTAAATTTAGAAGATTTTGATGGTTTATTAATATGTGAAAATAGTCGGAATGCTTAAAGTTAATAAATCTGATATATATATATATATATATATATACAATTTTAATTCTAGTTAAATTAAATTTTCCTTAAAGTGACTTTTTTTTATATACCGGTTGAATTGTCAACTAATAATTGCCCAAGAGATTTATAGTTGAACTTGATTAAATATTTTTAATTAATTTTAAACCCGTACTCATTGACATTGTTATTTAAATAATTATATATATATATATTGGTGAGAGATTGATATAATAACAGGATTAATGATCGATATCAATCTTTTAACGAAAGTTCCAAAATCTTGACGATGTATTCCTTCACAAATTTATAACTTAAGATGTATCGTAGTGAACCTTCAATTCTCTTGCTAGAAATCAGATTTAAACTTAGAGCACTCTAATTATTATATAAAAAAAATTAAAAAAAATTGTGTGTGTTTTTGCCCTCGTAGTTTGGGCATGACATTTTGGTATCAGAGCTCGTGTTTCAACACTAGGAACCTTAAACCATTGTGCTTCCTGAAACTTAAAACTAAACATTAAATTGTGTAGGATGCCTCCTGTTACTCAAAGCAACCCACAAGGCACAGGTCGTAGGGTGAGAGGTGGTAGAGCGGGATAGGGGGATGGACCACCTCCACCACCACCACCGAACCCGAACCAAGACATTATAGATGCACTTCAGACTTTGATCAGTGTAGTTCAGTAGAGAGTAGTACCTGTGGTTCAGCCAGTTTAGCAAATTCCAGTAGTGGAAGTAGAGGGACCTGGAGGAGGTATACTTGGAGTTAGAGAGAGGACTAGGAGTCCCCCACCAAGATAGATTGAGGGTTAGGGTGAGCACGAGGAAGAGTCAATACACCAGAGAAGACCCCCACTTAACAAACCTCCTAGACATGTAGGAGATGATATCAGGGAATTGATTCGACTTGGGCCACCATTATTTATGGGTTCCACTAAGGGGATAGTAGCAGGGGCATGGTTGCGAAGCCTACAATAGTGCTTTGGATTATGACCCTATTGGAGTAATCTAAAGGCAGGCCTAGCAGTTCATCAGTTGAGAGGGGATGCCTCCAATTGTTGGCATCAAGAGGAGATCATAGGAGGAATTAGGATGGACACCCTCACATTGGAATCATTCCTCGAAAGATTTCAAGAGAGGTACTTGTTAGAGTATTTTTGACAGAGATAGATAGAGGAGTCCCATTCTCTTTATCAAAGAGGTCTTACAGAGGCTCAGTATGAGAGCAGGTTTCTCAAGCTCCTTCCTTGTGTGGAATACATGAAGGACGAGAAACTACAGGTACATCTCTTTATCATGGGTTTGAATTTCTCACTTCAAGGTCTAGTTTGGATGGCCTTCCCTACCACCTTCAGACAAGTAGTGGAGATAGCACTAGTGGTAGAGGATACTTGAGGTAGACAGGAATCACGGGATTGGTCTCAGAACTGAAACTCTAGTCGGTAGAAACCTCCTTGGAAAGGGAATCAAAACTATACACCAAGGTCCTCTAAGGGCCAATAGTCTCAACAGTAGTAGGAACTCTCACAAGGTTACCAGGGCTTTGATCCCAAGCAGTGGCAGTTACAACAGGATCAGAAGGTACATACCCCACAGTCACAGTCAGTGTAGACTCAACAGTCTTCCAGGGGTGGATACAATGGGTCTAGCAGGTCAGGGGGCCCACAACAGTCTAGATCATAGGATACATAATATTATACCTGAGGGCCATGCTATACTTGTGGTGGCATGGGTCATATAGCTAGAGAGTGTTCGTAGGGACAGTCATCCAGTGGTCAGAGAAGGGCTTTTTCAGAGCCGACAGTTGGAGACGTGGGCAGGTTCTAGAGAGTTTTTGCAACAGTTGACAACTGCCAGACTGAGCATCAAGGTACAATTATTGAGGCTACAAGTGGAGTTGGTCAGCTAGTTAGTGCTAGAGACTATCCATATTATTTTCCAACAGACCCTAGCTCCTCGAGGTCGAGAGCTGGACCAAGTTAAGGGTCTAGTGGGAATGTTATGATGAGGTCATGATTTCTTGGAAGGATGCAACCCGGATGCGATCTCTATAACCTTATCTTTTGATGAACTCCAAGAGGAAGTTCATGCCTAGTGGGGGAGGATGTGAGGCCTCACCCCGACCCTTCATAGCCTTAGATGTTACCTTATCATTTTGATACTCACAACTCGAGATGTTGAGACATTAATTGATGCTTAGAACATATTATATTATCTCATGCTATGTGATGTTACTTTTAGATATTTAATGTTTGTCATTTAATATTTTATGTATATGTATGTTGGTGAAATCAATACATGTAGGATTGCTACTTTGATTTAAGATATTTTAATGGTTAAGAATTAACTAGGATGAAGAAACCCTTATTGATGTATGTTTCAATTTATGTGAATTTCTGATACGTATACATATATGTACATGTGATTTTACGAGACTATTGATGTGTGCAATGAGTGTGTAGATATTTACTTGAGAAACCCTACAGAGGAACAAAACTGATCTCTATGTGCTAATTTTTGGAAACCTTGTTGTTCTTAATTCAAGTATTGTATTGTGAGATGTATGTATGTATCTTTCTGTGTTCAGTGAATGTTAATGTTTGTAACTGTGTTCTTGTGGTGTCGCTTGACACTTGTGATTTATTTATGTTCATCAGTGTGTGGATTAAGGTTAGCTGTGTAACTTTTGGACCTAAGTCAGTTTAAGTTAGGTTCAGTTTGCTAATTTGGTTCTTAATCAAGTTTAGTCACCCTAATCTGAATTAGTGCTTAATCTGCATTTTAGAGTTGTTAGTTGGTCCTATTTTTATTCCTAGCCTTTTTTTGGCTCTAAACCTATTCCTAAAGCTTTAAAACATGAAATAATTATGCCCAAGGGGTATGGGTATGGGTTGGGGGTCTTTTCCAACCCCTAAGCCCCTTTTATTGACTTTTGAGGCTACTCAAAAAGTCTCTTTTTGCTTTTGTGCGAAAATTGACTATGGCTACCATGAGTTTCATTACCCCACCTCCACTTAGTGTTTAATCGTAGTGTGGGTTGAGTTAGGAGTTTCTAGAATTGTAAGTGGGTGGGAGAAGTTATTGATCCTTTTGGTGGTTGAGTTTGAGGCTTATTTAGAGGCCCTTCTTGGACTAGTGGAGGTTGTTACCCAATCTCTACATTTAGAGAGGAGTCTTGGAAGATTGGAGCAAGGAAGGGGAAAGCTCTACTCAAACTTGTTCATTGCCATTACCTCTTTGTGAAGGTAGGAATTGTCATCTCCCTTATTCAAATTTCATTCTTGTTTCATGCTTATGCTACCTTGTTGTTGTTTGAATGTTTGTATGTTTGTGGGTATGTTGGGAAGATTTGAAAACCATGTTATTTTGGATGATTTCTTTTCATGTTTATGTTTGAAATTTTTGAGATTTTCTTGCATGAGTGTTTTTGTATTACTCACCCTTGGCTAGGGCAGAAGTGACAAATTTTGGGAAAGGTCTATTTAGTTGGACTCCAACCAGTGTCGAGTCTCTTCTTAGGATGAGAAGAGGGAAAAAGGGTAGGGCATTATGGGCCCCTACCTGTCAGCACAAACCTTGTATGATTATGGTATGTTGAAATGGAAGAACGAAAGTTCTTCGTTTATAGATATGGCATCTGTTTGGTGTTGTGCTTGACTTCTCTTGGTTGGAAGAATCCACCTTTCCCTAGTTTTGATTCTTTGTGAATCATATAGTGATAACCTTTTGTGAATATTCATGGTTGATTTGTTCTTGGTCATGCTTGTTGTCACCTGATCAGAATTTTGTTCCATCCATGGTTCTAGAAATGTGTTGCAGAAATTGTTATGAATCCCTTGATGAGGGTCATGAAGAAAATTTAATTATATTGTTGAAATTTGGGATTGATAACCTATGTAAATTGGTATTTCAAACTTTGTTGGATTGGCAAGGAAGCTGAGTTTTCTTCCTGATTCTTTCCCAGCTGAGCCTTTGAATCAGGTTTGCCAATAAAATTGGTGTTTGAGTATAATTGGTTATCATGTGATTTAATCATGATTTAAATTTATATGGTTGCACATCAAAAATAGGATGGAATTGATGATATTCAATTTGGTGAAATTTCAAGTTTTCTTTTATGATGAAAATGAAAATTATGATCATAGATGTAGATTCAGTTTGCATGATTATTTGAATCAAACAATTCTTACATTATTGATTAAAATAGATAATTCAAATTCTTGGTATATTAAGTTGTATCAAGTCCTTATAGATTTGCTTTGAAAAGAAAAATTTAATTCCCCCTTGATTATTAATCAACTGAAAATTTTATACTTAGAAAATTTTAGACCAAAAAAAAAAAAAACATGCATTGCTTGTAATTCTATACTTAGATAAATTTTCAAAAAAATTTTTTTTTTTAAGAGAGTAAAAACTCTCTGTCTTTTGTATGGGAGAAACAATTAAGTGATGTTGGGCAACAAAGAATCTTTTAAAGATTCCTTTTATATTTTGTTTGAGAAATATATATATAATTTAATAAATTTATAAATAGATGTAAAACTCCAAAATAGACTTTAACATTTTTTTAAATGTCCTAAATATCTACCTTACCTATAAAACTTAATGTCTTCAATGCTTTTCCATCACCCTTGGTGGACGTCAGATTTGAGATGAATACTTAAAAAGGTTTTTTTTTTTAGAATTTGTTTGGAAGTCAAGTGTACATTGGGGGGTGACGTCACCCTGCCCCTCCACATGTCCCATCTTCCCCTCATCCTACTGATCACCTACCTCATGTTGCATGAAGTTGTATTGTTTTAGGCAAGTATATTTTACTTGGTCTTTTTCCTTGTTTCCCTTACCTCTTTGAACGCCACCTTTGATGTCCTGCGCTAGTTCTAACATGGGGCAAAGCGCTTTCCCAAGGACAACGCTTGGGAAGTGCATGTCCCTTGGGAAGCACAGGGCATAGGGAATAGGGTGGGCATAGGATTGTAGGGTGGGGGAGTAGAGTGTAGGATAGTTAGTAGAGTAGGGTTTAGTGTTAGTTAGGTGTTAGGGGTTAGGTTAGTATATAGGTTAGTTTAGTATTTAAGTTTTTTTTAAAATTGTAGTTAGTATGTTTTTAAATAAGTTAATGTTAGATGTTAGTTTAGATTAAGTTAGTTAGTTTGTTTTTTTTTATGTATTTAAATTTGTGTCATATTAAATGATTTAGATAGTTGTTAGTTTTAATATAGTTTTGTAATGATAATGTAGTTAGTTTTATATTAAGTTATTTTACCTTGCTTTTAATATTGTTTAGTTTAATCTAAAGGGTAGTTAGATAGGTTTATGATTTAGTTAGTTAATTTTGTTTAGTAGTTAGCATTATTTAATTATTATTTAGTTGTGTAATTAATTTTTGAAAGCTTTAAATTTCATAATTAGTTAGAATTTATTTAATTGTTAATTGATTAAATTTAAATTAGAAGATTTCAATGGTTTATTAATATGTGAAAATAGTCGGAATGCTTAAAGTTAATAAATCTTATATATATATATATATATATATATATATATATATATATATTCAATTTTAATTCTAGTTAAATTTTTTTCCTTAAAGTGACTTTTTTTAATATACCGGTTAAATTGTCAACTGATAATTGCCCAAGAGATTTATAGTTAAACTTGATTAAATATTTTCAATTAATTTTAAACCCGTACTCATTGACATTGTTATTTAAATAATTTTTTATATATTGTTGAGAGATTGATATAATAACGGGATTAATGATCGATATCAATCTTTTAACAAAAGTTTCAAAATCTTAACGATGTATTCCTTCACAAATTTATAACTTAAGATGTATCATAATGAACCTTCAATTCTCTTGCTAGAAATCAAATTTAAACTTAGAGCACTCTAATTATTATATACATAAAAAAAATTTAAAAAATAATTGTGTGTGTTTTTTCCCTCGTAGTTTGGGCATGACAAAGTCCATATTTTTTTCATGCATTACTTTTTGTTTCTTTTTTTATATTATGACTTTATGGTTTTAAGGGGAGCACCCCTTCATCAATTTGTGTGTCTTGTACACACTATTCTATTTGCTACTCTTCCTTAGTTGGTGCTTGGTTGTCAATATTCATATCTGTGCCTCCCTCAACTGTGCCTTGTTCAGTATCATCTTCTTCATCCTCTCCTACCTCAATAGGTGTCTTGTTAGCTTCTCTAGATGTTGATAGTCCATATGGTATCTTCCAAATTTTTTTGGACTTCTGTACAACATCCTATATATCATTTTACAATATGCTAAATGCCCTATATTTTGGCACAAATCTTATAGTATACTTCTTAATGGCTGTAGACATTTCAGCCTTACTAAGTTCTGGCATAACTTGAGCAAGGGCTATCTCCCTAATTTGTCTTTTAGTGTCTAAATAATAATGCCATTTTTGCTCAAATCTATCATATTAACTTTTAGGTATGGAGTTGGAAAGTTATAGAGGATTTTTTTTGAGTATAGCCATCATGGCATATACCGCCTCTACAACTTGGTTATTTTCAATCTTCCCAAGATTGTCAAACTCAATGTGAGAGAGTCTTGATAAATCAGAATTATTCGTAATGTTCTCAAATAAATTATCTAAATCTGAAGAGAGACTATAGGTTACCACTTGAGATTGGCTATTGTCATCTAATTCTTTCTTATCTTCATCAAATTTAGCTTGAGGAACATACTTCCTCCTTGGTCTCTTCTATGCTTCAACTTTCTTATCCTTAGGCTTGGCAACTTCTTTAACCTTTTTTGCAATGACTCTAGTGCTAGCCCTTGTGGTAGGTGTTGTCAGTTTGGGCTAATTAGGTTTAGCAACCTTCTTTGGTTTTTTGACTACTTGTTTCTTTTCTTTCCTCTTTTTTCTCAGTAGATGTAGGTGCTTTATTGGCTTCTTCTTCCTTGACACCTTTTATAGCTTCCACTTCATCTTCTTTTTGGTATTCTCTTTGACCTCATGTCAATGCCAATGGTGCTTGAGGTTGTGTTTCCTCTTCTTCTTCATCATCTTCCTCTTCTTTTTCCTTGGATCCTTCACCAAAATTTTCATTCAATTTCTTTACTAGTTTGTTCTTCTTCCTAATCAGTGAAGTAGTCTTCAATTCCATTATTATGTTTGATTTGGCCAAGTCATAATTTCCAAATGTTGTGCCTTCTTTATCCACTTCTTCTACAAGTAATGATGTGATTACTATATAGGCCTCATCAACATTTATTTCATATCATAATAGCCTTAGCCTTCTCACCCTTGGAATCTCTACTTGTACATATGTGAAATCAATATCAACTAGGAAGAAAACATCATCAAAATGTTTCTCCACTAGTGAGATTGGTATCCTCAACATTTTCTTCATACATTGTTTGAAACCTTCAAAATAACTTGACATGATAGATTCATAGTTATCACATGGTTGCTCAATAAATTTACTTATTTGAACTGCAATAAGTTTTTTCACCTTCTATGCAACCTTACCAAATGTAGGAAATGTATTGTGCACATAAAATAAAATACATACAAAAATAGATCTGAATTTACATTGTGCACTTTTGGTCTTACTTATAGCTCCCAAATTCTTAATCAATTATTGCAACTGGAAAAATCATAAGTATGATCTTTCTTCACAATTTTGTCACTCATATCAACTTCAATGCAAGGTACACTACTTAATCTACTAGATTGATAAAACTTGTGTGCTATAACCCTTACTACAAAAGCTATCAAAGTATTTGTGATAGTATCAATTGCTAATCCTCTTTTATTCCACACAACCCCTTTTTTTTTTTCAATTATTACCTTTGCTTCACTTCTCATGGTCACTCTATGAAAAATCTTCTTAGTGATTTTTACTAACCCATTCTCTAACGATACAGAGTTGTCTTGAATTCTACACAAAATATTTTTTATCCACTCTATCTTGAATATGTTGGGGAAACTTAGGGCATGAGTTAACCCTTTCTTCTTAAAAAATTTAAACTCTTCCTTTAATGCTCCATTCTCACATAGTTTTTCATATGTTTTCTTGATTTCCATATCAGCTACACTTCCAATTTTACATGTGTAACATTTTCTAACATCTTGAATCATCAAGACTTGTGGTGGTATCATGGATAATTCATTAGAGGGGTCTTATTTGTAATATATATTTGGGATAGCCCTAAAATTAGGTTGTTTGATTTCATTACTTATCAATCACACATTTAAAGCCTCTTTACCTTCTACACCTTTGGTTGCTAAAGAACTAGATGCCATTACATGAAACTAGGGTTTGCAAAATTTAAAACTGTGTAGCTCGACACATGATAAATTCCTTGTGAATCCTACTGGAATGATGTTGAATAGACTTTTATATCTCTTGCAAATGCTTAGATCAAATTCTCTAGATCAAATTTAGCTCTTTATACTTGTTATCAAATTCAAATGATGTTAAACTAACAAAAAATGATCAAATAGCCCTTAAAACATTGCATTTAATGCTAAGTGCTTGCACAACTATAAGCTCAGCTTCAATTGAATTTTTGGCTCACTTGGAATCCATGTATTTTTCCACACACTCTACAACTACTATGAGCTTGGCCTTTACTAGCATCCACTTGCATTTCACTCAACAAGAATATGAAACTTTTCATGCTCGACAATAACATGAAAACTGACAAAACTTAAAGATTTATTTTTTATTCCTAACAACACATTGTATCTTTATTCATGCATATGTAATATTTTCAAAACTAAATCCTTGGAACTAATGTATGGTATATCTTTTAAATATTAGTCCCATATACCTCTTGATTTCTTGATTTGATGAGGTGTGATCACCTGACCCATTGGGTGAAATGATGCCATCTAAACTTGATGTACTACAATCTTCCTTTCTCTTCCATGTCTTGTTCATCTCATCTTTGGCATTTTCAATACCTACCTTTCCTTTTCCTTTGTTGAACTCACAACTTGGTGCTTTTGACCTTGTTGGGAAATATCTGCTTATGTGACCAGTCTTTTGACAACTAAAACATGTGGTTTGACACAACCATATTTTGTAATCACTTATAAAATGTGTTCTAATACAATTTTCAAGAATATTTCCATACTCTTGATAGTAGTGACAACTATACCTTGTGTTATAATTCCAATTATAAAACTTTCCATTGTTCTTTACCTTTTTTTGCTTGTCTGATCACCACTTGGGTTTGGATATGCATTCAAAAACTCTATCTCCATACTTCTAAAAATTATAACAATATCCTTCAAATATTTGAGTGTCCATGGTCTTGGTTCTACATTCATGTGTCTCATTACCTTATTTGTTGCACTTATGGTAGTGACCCATGTTCTTTTATTTAACATTTTGATTTATAGTCTTTCTCCTACAAACATTAGTAGTATGTCCTATCTTACCACAATTATGACAAGTAGGTTTGGAGTTCTTACCTTTTTTACTTCTTTATTTATCACTTTTGGATGATTTTCCTTCTTCAGTACTAGTGTATCCTAGTCTAGATGTATCATTGTTAGATCTAGGGGATCTCATCAATTTTTCAAAGTACTTGATGGCTTAACTTGTTTTATTGGAACTTTCAGAAAAATCCTTTTTCCTTTTTAGATCATTGGTCAAATATTCATTCTACAACTTCATTGTTGTGATCTCAATGTCTTTACTATTTATTTCATGATTAGCAATCATGACTTGATTCATTGTTTCTAATTGCATGTGAGCAATCATATTTATTTTTGATGATTTCTCTTCTAGTCTACTTATCAAAACTCTTTTGTCATCTTCAATCATGACTTTTTCTTCCATAGCTTTCTTTTTCTGTTCGGTCACCTCACATAGTAATATGGCTTGTGATTATTGTTCTATCTTAAGATTTATGATTTCTTTAGCTAGAGTTTTGTTCTTTTCCATCAGGTCTATAACTACTACATCAAATTCATTAGAGTTTCCATTTGCAAATAGTTAAGTAGTTTCCATCTCTTGGTATTTTGTGTCATTCTCCTCAATATCAATTTCCTTCCTTCTTGTCAATGATTTCTTTAGATCTTCTCTTGCTTCATTCAACTGATGTAGAATGAGTTATATTTGAATCTCCTAGTTTTCAATAATCTTTCCCAACTTGTAGACTTCCATTTCTAAGATTTTTTCTCAAAGCTGCAAAGCTTTAGTTTTAGAGGACAAAGCCATAATACCAACTATTGGAATAACAATAGGAAAGGTAAACTCTAAGATGAGGGGTGTGAATCAATGATTCAAAATTTTATCCATACAAATATTCACCATACATCCATCTCACAATTTAACAACTAAACTGAAATACCATGTAAATCATATACATCTAAAGTACATAAACAAGTAACCATTAACACATGCATGACACAAGATATGATTACCTAGAAATCCTCCAATGAGAAGGTGAAATTGGGATGGGGATGACACCCACAAATCTTCACTTCTATGGTAATAAGGTGTATCCAATGAAGGTTACAATGTTTTATCATGAAACATTATCTACCTTATGAAAGGCCTACCCTAACAAAAGCTTACAAAGACTGTCAAGTCTTACCCTCTTAAAGGTTTTCAAAACCCTCTTAGAAGTGTGCCTAATTAAAGGAATTTAACTCACAATTAAGTAAACACCTTGTTAGAGGATTTCAATATAAGCTATTAGGACTACTCTGTTAAGAGATTTAACTTATTCACCTACTAGAATGTCTTGGCAATGATTTTATGATTAGCACTCTATTGCTTGATGTTAGATCACCTCTATACTATTGTGTACTTGGTCCTTTCTGATCAAATGTCTCTCTATTGTCCACTATTTCCTTCCTCTATTCTTCTTTAACTAATTTTTCAATGTAACTCAAATCATAATACCTTGGTTGGCATGAATGTCTTGTTTATGCATGAAAATTCTCCTTCTCTACTCTTTTTACCTATCTCTCTATCTCTTCATAGAACATTTAGTGTTTTTCCTCCTTAAGAAGACCTAGGTGACATAGGATTAACTATGAATCAATGACTATTATTCACCTGTATTGCCACTTAAACCTTCTCTTTTCCTGATTGGATGCATGTAATAAATAGGATTCATATTTAAGATTCATCCTTATCAACAAAAGATCATAAATCAATCCTTAAGTGGGTTAAAAAATGGTTTACATAGTAGTTTTTTCCAATACATTCAACTATGTCAAAACTATGTTACTCAGCATCTAAAGTTCTTGGTGCTCAGTAGTAACTATGACTTCAATGCTATCACTCGAGATGCATTGCTTGCTCGTCACCTAAATCACTTAGCACATACTATCTACTTAGCACTTGAATGACTCAACACATGAGGGACTCGGCACTCACTATTTACTTGGAATGCTCTAACTTACATTTTTTTCTTGGCATATGTTACTTGTTTGGCATGAACTAAGTAAATGAATTAAGTGTCTAGACACTCACTTGTCAAAACCAATATGAGATTAACAAATCATAATCATAGGATTTTCCATTTTGTTGTACCTTTGTCTACTTGTTTGATATCCACTTTTCATTAGATCTACATTCATATGTTTTATGTCCATACTTCTAACAATTGTAGCAATATCCTTCAAATCTCTAAGTGCTCATGGTCTTGGTCATGCATTCATGTGCCTAATGTCCTTCGTTGTGACACTTGTAACACCAACCTTTAAATTTTTTCTTAAGGCTCTGATTTGCATTGTTTCTCCTACAAACATTAGATGTATGACCTAACTCTTCATAATTATGAAAAGTGGGTTAGTAGTTCTCACCTTTGTTATTTCTTTGTTCACCAATTTTAGACAATTCTCCTTTCTCAGTACTAGTGTACCCCAATCCAGTAGTATCATTGTAATATCTTGGAGATCTCATCAATTTCTTAAAGTATTTGATGGATTCACTTGGTTTGTTGAAATGTTCAGTATATTCCTTTTTTGCTCTCAGTTCATTCCTTAGTTGATCATTCTATAACTTTAGTATTGTGATCTCAATGTCCTTACCATTCAATTCATGGTTTGTAATCATCAATTAATTCATTGTATTTAGTTACATGTTGGAAAGCTTTTGCACATCTGATGTATTTTCTTCTAGTCTATTAGATAGTGTTCTTTTGTCATCTTCAATCATGACTTTGTTTTCCTACACTTTCTTTACGTGTTCGGTCACCTCACATAGTAATATTGATTCAACTTCTTATTTTATCTTAAGATTCATGAACTCTTTAGTTTGGGCATTGTTCCTTTCCATTAGATTTGTAATTATTGCATCAAATTAAATTGAGTTTCCATTCTCAAACAATTTAGTAGTGTCTTTTTCTTGTTAATGAGTATTATTTAGCACAATATCTAGTTCCTTTCTTCTCTTCAATGAAAAATGTAGTTCATCAATTACTTCATTGAGTTGGTGCAGGGAAAACTATACTTCAATATTCTTGTTGTCAATAATGTTTTCCAACTTGTAGACTTCCATCTTCAAGATCTTTTATCAAAGCTATAAAGCTTTCCTTTCAAGAGAATAAGACTTTGCTGCCAATTGTTGGAAATTAAAATGGGAAAGTAAACTCTTAGGAAGGGTTGGGGGGCAGGGGGGGGGGGGGGGGTGTTGGTGAATCAAAACTTCAAAAATTTAACTATAAAACATTCACAACACATCCATCTCATCATTTAGCATGTAAACTAAAATAGCTAGCTATACATGTTCATCCATAACATGAAACAAATAGCACATAACATAATAAACTTGTTAACCATAAATCCTCGAATGAGAAGGGAAAACTAAGGTGAGGATAACACCCACAAATGTTCACTACTATAGCTATAAAGCATAGCCAATTAAGTTGCAATAAATTTGACCATACACTAGAATCTATTTTGTGAGGGGTATATCTTGTTAAAGGCTTAAAAAGAATATT
Source organism: Cupressus sempervirens (assembly GCA_028749045.1). Classification (NCBI taxonomy): domain Eukaryota; kingdom Viridiplantae; phylum Streptophyta; class Pinopsida; order Cupressales; family Cupressaceae; genus Cupressus; species Cupressus sempervirens. The sequence continues at coordinate 330,294,802 of CM053793.1, read as the reverse complement.
AGGTCTCACCTTGTTAAAGGATTTCAACTCCCTGCTAAAATTATGTCTTATCAGAGGACTTAAACTTACAATAAAGTAAGCACTCAGTTAAGAGATTTACACAAGTTTGTTAAGATTACTCTATTAGGATATTTAATTTCCATCACCTATTAGAATGATTCAACACCATGATCCTTTGGTTAGCACTATGTTGGTAGATGCCTGATCTTCTCTTTCCTGATGAAATATTGATCCTTCTGATCAAATATGTCTCCTTTGTCTTCTCTTTTCTTTCCTCTATTCTCTCTAACTAATATCATAATTTATATCATTATCACAACATCCATAGCCACCATGAATGCTCTCTCTACACTTAACATTCATCTCCTTTTGCACATTCACTCATCATACAAACTTCTTAGAGTTTTCCTCCTTAAGTGAATATAGGTGGGCTAGGGCTAGGTAGGAATCAATGGCTACTGTTGATCCATATTGTTTCTTACAAAATTCATAAACTTGATTGGTTCCATATAATCCATAGGGATTCATAATATACCTATATACATATCTTTTGGAATCATAAAATAATCATTAAGTTAGTCATAAAATGGTTTAAATAGAATTTTGTGCCATTAAAAACAAATATGTCCACAACTGTTCACTTGGCATTTGAAGGCTTTGATGCTTAGCTAGCACTATATTCACAATGTTGTAACTTGGTTCCTAAATGGCTCGACATGCACTATTTTCTTGGCTCCTAAATCACTTGACATTTATAATCTTCTTGGTTCATGAGTGACTCAACAAATACTAGGTATATTACTCAAAATGTATTTTCTAACCATTAATGCTCAACATGCTTTCATCACTTATCTTGCTTTAATCACTCGACTTGTACTATAATACTGATAGATTATGATTAAGTGTTTTGTCACTGCCTTATCAAAACCAATTTGAGATTAACAATAAGTATCAAATGGAAAGAACACTAGTAGTAACTCAAGACATTATTGTAAAACTAGCATTTGATGCATAATATGACCCAGAAGTGGATCTAATTAGTCAGATTACTAATTTAGATGACAACATCAAAGAACAACTAGGAAGTGTTAAATATTTAGTTGGTAAACCTTTTAGACCTCAAAAAGGCCACTCTAGAAGAACTAAAGGACAACATAATAGAAACACTCAACACAACAACACCAAACCTACAAAAGGGATCTAATTCAAGTTTACAAACACCACACATAGAGAAGACTGTATAGCAAGATCAACATGAGCTCCATTCATTAAAGAGCACATATAATATGCATTCACTAATTCTATAGTTGACTATCTATCCAAGAGACAAGGGACACTTCATCTTATCCAACATAAATAGGCAGATAAGGAGAAAATAATCATAGAAATGACTAATGTGTAGTGCATACTATCACCCATAATATGCATCATACAAGGACATATTATTAAATCAAAATAACTAGTTGCAAAAGCATCGATAAATACACTTGATGGAATTAAAGAGATTTTGCTAGATATAAGGAGTGAGAATATTCAGACAAAAATCTCTAGGCACCATGGGAAGCCCATCTTGCCAACACACACATTCAATACAAGGATGTATTTGGCAACATAAATAACCCTTTGTTATTGATGAAAAATAAGGGGAGACAAATGCAAGGAACAAAATGAAGAGATGAAAGGACAAAGGGGGAGATGAAGTGAAGAGGAGAAGGGTGGAGACTAAATGAACAAAGGAGAAGACCACCAAGGGGGGAGTAAACAAGGAGAATAATAAAATAAAGTAAAACAAAAGGATAGAAAGAGGATTTGAATAAGGATAATGAAGAAGGAGAATAGAGTCATAATCCAAGTTATAACAAGGAAAAGGTAAAGGATCAAGAGAAAGGAATACAAGGTGAACAAGTAAGTGTACCTCTAAGGGAGATTTGAAAAAAAAGACAAGTGTGTTTCACATAATTATGGTATATAAAAGGTTTTTCTAGAAATTCCAAAGAGGGAGATTATTGACCCCACAAATCTCATTGGCATGAAGATTGTATAATTATGTTGTCATTGATTGATGACTAGTTAAGGGAAGGATATGTTACAAGATACCATTTTCACCAGTAGAAGAGTAAGTCAGTATGCACATGTATGTTAATCCACCACTAGTAGATAATATTAAAAGGCAGTTCATCATTGATCTAGGTCACCATAGATGTGATAAGAAAAAATAAAAGTCACAATGGATGATTCATGCAAAAAGGGAGGAATGATGAAAATAAGCAAGGGAAAAGGCTACACATAGGCTCACAAATAGACTAATAGGGCTACTAGTCTAGAATTTAGGAGTAGGTGTCACAAGATTTTTGTTATTAGATCAAATATGGAATTAAAATTTGAAATTTAGCATGATATTTTCATGGATAACTCTCCTTGACACCACATAGTGCATAAAGGCACTCAAACTTCATTATTAAACTCAGTTGGTTGGTGTGAATTCAAGAGACAAGGATTTCTCATAGAACCATAGTGAAGTATTATTGTTTGAAGTGTAAGATCTTGAAGAACATAGTTGCATAGGGAAGTGATTCAATAGAAAGGATGATCCAAACAACAAAGGTGGGAAGTGAGATAGAAGAACTTGCAAATTAAGTGGAAGGAAATAGGAAGATCATAAGCATCTTTGAGAATACCCAACGTAGATCTATAAGGAAAGACAAGTTTATCATTAGATCACACACTTAGATTTTTTCTATTCATTGCTCTCAGACAGAGATTTGTAAATCCTCCAATCAGCTATCTCTCACTTCCTTCTATAAACCTAATAAGTTATGAACATTTCTAATAGGATGTGTTTCCATAAGAAGTTGTTTTAGCTCTTAAATGGGCAACTCTTACATGCATTATAAGGGTTAGTGGGTATATTATCCCCACTCTAGTTTTCATCTTCTCATCAAGGGTTCCCACATATAAATATTTGTGTCACTTGATGGGTTCTTTTATACTTGAGTTTACATACTTTTAGTTTACTATGGTCATCATTATCCTAGTAGTTAAGAGGTTGTTATTAAGTTTTATTATAATGGTTGAGGAGAAAACTAGTTTAGAGTATGTATTTAATCACCTCCCTCTCTTAGTAATGGTTGGAACCAACATTACATGATATTTAAAATAAAACAAAAGAAAGAAACATTCTAGTTGTAGGAAAATGATTTTGATTCTGAGTGTTTGTGAAGCCATGTTAAAAATTAAAGTACATATCTTACCTTAAAATAAAAAATAAAGTACTTTTAAAAAGATTTTAGGTTTGACCGATATAGCATTACAAAAGAAAGAGAAGCAAGAGGAACTATAGAGTACTGAGATAATTACCTCGATTATAAGTGTGTCTAAAAAAATAGAATTCAAACTAAACTAAGTGGCTTATCTAAAATAGATACAAAATAATATGCATTTATGAAAGTTTTAGTTTGATGATATAGCATTATGGAAGGGGATAGAGACATTAGAGTACAAAGATAATGAGCTTGGTTATGGATGCTTGCAAAAGAGGAGTGAGAGAGCAATGGAGGAAGAAAGAAAGGACATAAAGAAACCAAATGGGAGGGTAAAAAAATTTTACATTTAAAATAAGTGTATTTTTTTTTCTCTTTTGTTATTGTTGGATAATCTACAATTTCAAAATTATCTTTCTTTTGTTTTAAGTGACAATTTTAGTCATCATTGAATTGTGTGCACTTTGGTTGGGTAGATATATAAAATTAGAAGGATAGTTTTATTATTAGCTCAATTTTTAAATAATTCTTGAAAGTAAATATTGAAATGAGACTTTTATTTATTTCCCTACTCTTTTAGTGTAAAATAATCCAATAAGTC